>JACDJE010000043.1:3224623-3286918 GCA_016647715.1 Pavo muticus
GTTCTGCTTTTCTGAAGATTATCCTTGCCTATGTTCCCTCTTCCTCCTATTAGTTTTCTTGAGAAAACTAGAATTCCTTAGTTAAATATTTCTGGTGTTCTGGTAGAAAATGAAGAGGGTACATTATAATGCTCTTAAGCAGTGTTTCTGAAATTTGGCATTTATCCATGAATATACTGACACTGTTGTAGAGTCTGTGACAACACCATCTTTTTACAGGTATCTTTAAAGGAAGCCTTAGCGTTTTCAGGAATGCTGGAAATACTACTTCTCACTCTCCTATACTCTTTTCACATCTATTCATGTCTCTAAGTGATCTACATGTGTCTACAAATTCTGAACGATGGCCTGCTCCAAGACAGGCTAAAAATGGACACAACTACTGAGGTGGTGGTGGTGGTAGTTCAGGTGCCACTTTTTCAGACTTCAGGAAACTGGTCTCTGTCACCAAAGAAGATTTTTCTCTTGCAGAAACACTGCTGTAGCTTTGAAGGTGTTGGTGCTATCAGAATAAGTTATAAGCAGTGGTCTTGCATGATTGTTTGGAGGGATGACAAGAAGTAACCTTTCTTTTCAGTGGTGAAGTAGGGTCTCCAACAACTTCAGAGGCATTAGATGATCTCCAATTAAATCACAGTCCTCTCCAGAAGGTCTTTCAAACTACTATGTCATATTGCTGTCTGGCTAGAGCTTTTGAAGCATAGGTTGTTCACTGAAGTTGGTGGTAGCAGCATCTTCTGGATGTTCCTGCATTGATTTGCTCAAGCATAGGTCAAGTAGCAGCGTAGCTCGACAGCAGTGAGTAGGAAACATGTATTAATTTCATGTTTTTCGGTATTTTAGCTTACTAAGGGTGAGACTACCTAAACTGTCTAATGATGTGCTTTGAGAAGCTACTGGCAAAATAGTCATTTAATGAGTTGATTGTCTAACTGTAATCTGCCTTGTTCTTCTCTGTGACACAGACGTACATAGTACTGTTTTTCCTTGCATCTCTGTAGTCTACATTTTAAAACTACAAAATTCACATTCTGAGGAGTGTATTTGTTTTTCAGATTGAAAAGAAAGCTAGGCGAGGCTGAAAAGGAAATAGATGATTTGTCATCTCATCATTTCTCTTTAAATCACAGTATAATTGACTTGTCTCCCTTAAAATAGTAGTTGAATTCTAAGGTGGGATTATGAACTAAAAATACAACGTTATAATGAGAGAGGGCAGCAATACTGAACAGCACCACAAGATGTCATTCGAATAGTTTGTGCTATAGAATGAAATGCTCACAGTGAAACAGACTTCTTAATTTCCTGCTGAAAAAAAGAACCCAAATCAGCAGCAGAATAAACTCAAATCATAGCATGTATTCACTTCTGTTTTCCATGTTGTATGGCTTTGAAATCAATTTGCAGTTCTCTTATAAGTGTTATATTCAGGCTTGTTCAGGCAATTGCATAAACTCTAGACTAGAGTAAAAGAATTTGTTTTAAGGATTTTACAGTGCCTGTAGACTAAAGGGGAGGGGAGGGGAGGGGGAACCCTGATCTTTGTGGAGGAGAAGGTCATAGAGAGTGTTAATGTACTTCTTGAACTCCAGTAGTTCAGCGCAATGCCCACTGCCCTGGGCAGCCTGTTTCATGTCCACCACCGACTGGAGCAGAATCATTTCCTAACACCCCCCTGACTCTCCCCTGATGCAGCTTCATGCCATTCCTCAGGTCCTGTTGCTGTCACCAGAGAGGCCTCTCCTCAGCCTTCTCTGCTCTGGGCTGAACAATCCGAGGGACTTCAGCTGCTCCTCATTTGTGTTACCCTCCAGACCCTTTACCATCTTTGTAGCCCTCCTTTGGACACTCTCTAACAGGTTTATGTCCTTCTTATATTGTGGCACCCAAACCTTACCTAGTGCTGGAGGTGAGGCTGCACAGAGCAGTGTGCAGCAACTCCTCCCTTCTTGCACCTACAGAGGAATAACCACATGCATCAGTATACAGGTTAGGGGATGACTTGCTGGAGAGGAGCACTGCGGACCTAACCCTAGGGACTGCACCCTGGAACTGAGTGTTCTGGTGGACAGTGAGCCAGCAGTGTGCCCTTGTGGCCAAGAAAACCAGTGGTATCCTGAGGTGCTGTCTTGATCCAGTTATAGGAGGGAGAGGAGGTTCTTTTAATATATGTATACCCATCAGCAAGATTAAGACACAAGAGGTCAAATATTTGCCCCACCAGTTGATTACAAATCCTAGACACTAAGGAACATGGGGAGGGGAAGACAGGCGATAGGAAAGAGATAGGAAATAAAAGCAAGTTGTCTGTAGAAAGCGAGAGATAGTCACCACTGAGGCTTCCGGCATTGCTCGTAGTTCAGTAGTGATGAGATGTCGGAGGTTGTGTTGTTCAGTTGAGGACCTCTGATGACAACAGTACAAACTTATTTATAAGTTCAAAGTGGTCGAGTCAGCTCTTTTTGGAGTGACAGCTTTTGGCTTTGGGATCTCAGCAGGAACTCCTTTGTTCCCATTTTCACAGGATACAATGGTATCATCCCCCACAGTTCTGTACCAAGCTGGAGTTATTTGGTTATGGGCCAGGTCTTCCACCAGTAAACACTCCTGATCACTCCCTTTTGAAGGCAAACATCTTCAAAGAAATGCTTTCAAATGTAAAATTGTCCACAAAGTGATGTTGATTGCCACACGGTGACACCCACCGCTCACCTCTTAGATAAGTCAGAGTCTGAGGCAAAAAATGCCTCAAAGTGAGCTCTGAGCCAAGAAGAAAGAAGGGTTCAGATAGGTGCATTAAAAATAGTGGCCAGCAGCTCGAGGGAAGGATTCCTTCCCCTCTATGCTGCCCTGGTAAGATCACATTTAGAATACTGTGTCCAGTTCTAGGCTCTCCACTTCAAAAAAGCTGGAGATCTCCTAGGAGGAGTCCAGCTGAGAGCAACAAGGTGGTGAGGGGCCTGGAGCATCTTCTGTGCAAGGAAAGGCTGAGTCACCTGGGTCTGTTCAGCCTGGGGAAAAGAGGTCTGAAGACTGTTCTGATTAATATTTATAAATATGCAAAGAGAGGTGGGAGGCAAATGGATGTGGCCAGGCTCGTCTTGGTGGTGTTCAGTGGTAGAACAAGGAGTAATAGCCTAAAACTTGAACGCAGGAGGTTTCGTACTAGCATGCAGAAGAACTTCTTTATGCTAAGGTTGAGAGCACTGGAACAGGTTGCCCAGAGAGATTGTGAAGATTACTTCAATAGAGGTATTCAAAACCCCTCTGGATGCTTATGCTTTAGCAGGGGATTTGGACTCGATGATCTCTTGAGGTCCTTTCCTTCTTCAAAGACTTCCATAGGGATTAACTACTGTAGAGGTGCCAAGGTGAGATAGGTTGCTCTGTCAGTATGCATTTTCTGCTTCAAACCTGGTAACATTCATATGATTTTCAACTTTATCTTGGAACACTTTGTTAAGCTGCAGATAAAATAAATCTCAGTGGTTGAGTCACTGTTTCATTGCTATTTGGGCTTCAGTTGCAGTTCTGGTATTTATGAAACTCCTGCTTTATATGAAAGTCTTATAATTACTAAGTTACTTACTACAATACCAGGGTATGTTAAAAATATAGTGAATAATAATTTAAGGATATTGCATTATGGTATTGCTAGATCAGAGTAGGAAATATAATAAATATCTGTCAACAGCGTGGATTAAGTGTTCTCTTAACAGCAGTTGTTGGGGGTAAATAGGTGAAGTGGCAAATTATTTTCTACAGATCATGACTTAGCATTTTATTGCAGATTAAATAGTTATTGCTCCTAACACTTTCTGATGGTTCCTTTAAGAAAAGCTGAGAGAGAGGTCCACATTTATCACTGGCATAGCTGATTTATACCTCAGTGATGTACAGATATACCTACCCTTTTTGATGCAGGTTGCTTTTTTTTTGTTGTTACGTTAAAGTTGGGTGATGTTGCTCAGCAGAATCTGAAATCCATGTTTCAACTTTTGCAAGAGGCCAGTTTTTGTTACTACATGTGCAGTAGCAAGAGTAAGGAATATGGCATACACTGAGTTGTTCTTTAGGTGCTGTAATGGGAATGGAGAATAATGGTCAGGTTCCTTTGCAGCTGAGTCCCACATCCTGCTCTGTTGCTTAGCTCTGTCTTAAGATCCAGGTAGTTAAAAGGTAATTAAAATATTTTATCATTGTGTTCTCTTGAATGTCAAGCTCAAGGCTTACTGGCTTTTATTTTGGTATGTGGGAGTGGTTGGTTTTTTTTTTCCCTGTGATTATTTAATATGCAGAAGGCTCATGAAAGAATGAGAACTGGAAAAATCTAACTGGTAGTTGTTTTCTTGTTTCCTTTCTTGAAGCAGCATCTAGAAAATTAGTCCTAACCTGTAGACCTGCCATAAATATATCTTGGCTATATCTGTATTATAGCAAAAATGTTGCAAAGACATAAAAAGAGAGCAGTGCTTTGAAGTGTAAAGACAAATTATCCATCTTAAAGGCTACAGTCAGAAAACTTGAAAACATGAGAAGAAAAATAGAAATCCTTTTCTACTTAACGTGGTCACTCTGAATCTCTAGTCAAATTATTGTGTTGAAGAGTAGAACTCCGTGGTGAAAGTTACAAAGATAGCTGATTACTGCTTTGTTATTACATTGATACTAAATAAAAAGGAAACTATACCTTTTTTGGTAAGTGCTATAAAGGTTGTATTTCATAGGCTGTTCATATGCTGTAAATGTTGTATTTCATAGCCTGTTTATTTTCTGTGTGTCTGATTAAAGTCACACACACTGATGCTCTCAAAACCATGCAACTTCTTAGGAAGGAGATGTATTATATAAAGTTTAAGATGTAAGACTACAGATGAGGGAAACCTCTTTTCTTTCTTTATGGTGGTTGTCAGACTTATGGGATTCTTGTTTTTGTCTGTTCCCTGAGAGGATGAGAAAAAGAGGGGGGGGGGGAAAAGGTCATTTCACTGCTTCCTACTTTTGGGAAGGAAAATGAACTTAGAGATTATATCTTTACTCTGGAAGTTTCTTTCTTTGTACCTGTTTTTGTTGGGATGAATACTGTCCTGCTTAACACAGCTCGGTATTATCCATAAACTATCACATTTGGCTTCTTTAAATCTAGTTTTGGCTGCTGAAGTAATAAAGTTCAGTTACCTGCAATGTATAGTGACTCTGGCTACCGTCACCCTTCAACTTCTAGCAGGGAGAGGCAAAAGTACTGATGCAGCTGAGTGGTTGCTTTGCACTTTCCTAAGCTCCTGGCAGGTTTATGTAAGTGATAAAGACATTATTTGTCTAGTGTTGTGCACTGAAAAACTGTCACTTCAGAGTAACTAATGAGCATAGAAACAGCATTATGAGGATTATGTTTATTTTGTTGTGATTTTTTTTCTTGCTTGTTTTTTTGAGGGATTTTACTTAAGAATTGAAATTCCCTTAAATGTTGTTAGTGTTCAGAAGATGGAAATATTGATGTTTTATACAACGTACTGTGAAAGGCTGGAATACATTTGTCTTAAACATTGTTAGAGGCTTCTGATAAGAGCTGTTTTTGGAGGGAAGTGGCCTTTGAAATCTACATAGGATATTTGTTTCTACAAGTTAAAACAGCAAGGGAGTGAGTATCCTGTTACATAATAAGGCTGTAAGATTTTATTTTTTTTAGTAGACTTCAGTCTCCGCAGGCAAGCTTGGCTGAGTGCAGTTGGCCTTTTTTTTTTTTTTTTTTTTCTTTTTAAATACTATACTTTAAAGAATGGAACAAAATTCTACAGTGCTGGATAAAATAGTGGAGGTTTCATGCACTATTAAATCTGCTTTTAAAGTGGGAAACTTTGAAGTTACACTGAAACCGCGCGTAAGTATTGAGGAAAAAAGGCTTGCTGCTGACAGTCCTTATGAATACATGGAACAGTGTTTTGCTCTGTAAGTATCTAATGCCTACTAATCCTGGATTACTGTTTGTGCTAGAAAAGTGGGTTGTTTTTTTTTTAAAGAGATTTTTAAAAAACCATCAGTTACTCTTGAAATTAACTTCCAAATGGATTAACCAAGAACTTATTGTTCTATTTTTCTTGAGTTTTTTCCCTGCATGCTGCTTTTTCTCTTAGAAAAGCAAATATTTCTTTTAATGTCTCTGAGATATGTCTTTACTGTTAACTCTTCAAAATGTTTTTATTGGTAATACGATAGAATATTTTCTATAAGCAATTAAAAATGCATTTCATCATTAATTAGTTTTTCTCCTGTTTTCACATATCTGAAATTCACTTTTTAGTCTTCTCTATTCACTATGGTAGTATTTTATACTTGTCTGTTTCTGTTATTCCCAAATTCTGTCAGTGAGTTGTCAACTTCCTTCATTTCTGCTACTTGGTTTTTGAAGTCCAGTCATTGTCTGCACATTTCTTACTTTCTCTTTGGAAATTTTGTTGACATATTCCTATTTTTTTCAAGTAAACTTTTTTGATAATATTTTAGCTAGATAAATATAGACTTAAACTTGAAGTTTACACACTTTCTCTGAAGTCTCATTTAGTCAACATTTTTTTATTATTTGGTCAGATTTTAATTTTTTTTTTTGGTTGGTTATGCCAAAGAACTGAAACATCCTCCTACAAATTATGTGAAGAGCACTAAATACTATAGCTAAATCACGATTTAGTTGATATTGTTCTGTGTTATACCTTTTGCTGGTATCTCGATCTCAATTTTTGTGCAGTCATGTGAGACGGGAGAAGAGAAGGAAGCTGGAAGCAGTTGCGCAGGACTGGAAGCAACTTTCTCAATTAGACTGGTAGGGAATTAAGTGGACAGGAAAGGGAAGCAAAGAAAGCTATCTCTGGCCAAGAAGAATAGGAAAATAGAGAATTATCAGAAGTTAATCAAGTTAGGCTTTCTGAAAAGTTAATTACAAATATAACTGCAGAGACTTTAAGAAAAAAAGTAAAATATTTTAGGCATGGAAAGGGGATTTGGCAAGGTTCATTGACAGAGCTTTAAAGTACGTATGAACAGGAGTGGGGATGAAACTGGGGTCACTAGAAAGGAGCCTGAATGTAGCATGTCTGTGCTTGGGGGAGAGGGATGTGCTAGCAAAATCCCACAGTCTTGTGACTTGGTGAAGGAGAAGGATGACATACCATTTTGCGGGAAGAGCACAAGGGCTGGTGTAAGATTGGTTACTATGGAAACACCCAAGTGTGGTCAAGAGGGTATTAGGGCTTCTCCCACCCTAAAGATGGCCCACTAATGCATGCAACATGGGTGACAGACAAGGAGCTGGAGGCCATTGTGCGGTCAGAAAACTGATATAATTGCCATCATGGAAATGTGGAATGGCTCACAGCTGGAGTGCTGTGATTGATGGCCACCAAGGCAGGAGAGGCAGTGGTGTGGCCCTCTATGTTAAGAAAAAATGTGAATATCTGGAAATTAATGATGGTGATGATAGGGTTGGGAGCTTCTGGCTTAGAATCAAGGGAAAGGTCAATAAGACAGACATTATCATGGCAGTCTGCTACAGGCCACCCAACCTTATAGACAGATGGGTGAGGTCTCCCGGTATCTACCCCTTGTTCTCATGGGGGACTTCAACTTCCCAGATATCTGCTAGAAATATAATACAGCAGAAAGGAATTAGTCCCAAAGGTTCCTAGAATGTGTGGGAGATAACTTCCTGACACAGATGGTGAGGGAGCCAACGAGAGGAAGCATACTTCTGGACCTGCTGTTTGTTAACAGAGAAGGTCTTGTGGGGGATGTAAAGCTTGGAGGCCGTCTGGGGCAAAGTGACCATGAAATGATAGATTTTTTTTAGTCTTTGTTGAAGCAAGGCGAGGAGTCAGCAGAACTGCCACCTTGGGCTTATGGAGGGCCAATTTGGGTCTTTTTTGAACCATGGTTGGGAGAGTCCCTTGGGAGGTAGTTCTGGAGGGTGTGGGAGCCCAGGAAGTCTGGGAATACTTTAAGGAAGTACTTTTAAAGATGCAGGAGTTGACCGTCTGCAAGTCACAGAAGACAAGCTGATGGGAAGGAGAACAGCCTGGCTGAACAGAGACCTTTGGCTGGAACTCAGGAACAAAAGGAAAGTTTATGGTCTTTGGAAGAGGGGGCAAGTAAATTATGAGAATTACAAATGCGCAGTGAAGCTGTGCAGGGAGAACATTAGAAAGGCCAAAGCCCAAGTAGAACTAAACATGGCCACTAAGGTGAAGGAGAACAAGAAATATTTCTATAAATACATTAACAGTAAGAGGAGGGCTAGGGAGAATCTCCATCCCTTGTTGGATGCAGAGGGGAACAGAGTGACCAAGGGTCAGGATAAGGCTGAGGTACTTTGCCTTCTTTGCCTCAGTCTTTAGTAGTAAGACTAGTTGTTCCCTGGACACACAGCCCCTTGCCCTGGAAGATAGGGATGGGGAGCAGAATAGGCCCTACATAATCCACGAGGAAATGGTTTTGGACCTGTTTCAAAAGCTGGATGCTCGCAATTCCATGGGGCCAGATGGACTGCACTCTAGAGTGCTGAGGGAGTTGGTGGATGTGGTTGCCAAGCCACTCTCCATCATCTTTCGGTGGTCCTGGCTAACTAGGAATGTCCCAGTGGACTGGAGGCTGGCAGATGTGACGCCCATCTTGAAAAAGGGCCAGAAAGGTGATCCTGGTAGCTACAGTCCTACCTGTCTCACCTCGGTGCCGGGGAAGTTTATGGAACAGATAATCTCGAGAGCCATCATGGACCAATTAAAGGTCAACCAGGGGAACAGGCCCAGTCAGCATGGGTTTATGAATGGTAAATCCTGTTTGACAAACGTGACTTTGTTCTATGACAAGGTAACCCACTTAGTAGATGTAGGTAAGGTTGTCTGTGTGGTCTACCTGGACTTCAGTAAAGCCTTTGACACTGTCCCCCACAGCATCATTATGGAAAAGCTGGCTGCCCAAGGTTTGGATGGGCGTACACTCTGCTGTGTGAAACGTTGGCTGGATGGCTGGCCCGAGAGAGTTTTGGTCAATGGAGTTAAATCCAGTTGGCAGCCGGTCACAAGTGCTGTCCACCGGGGCTTGGTACTGCAGCCACTCCTATTTAACATGTTTATTAATGATAATGATGAGGGAATTGAATGCACCCTCAGTAAGTTCACAGATACACCAAGTTGGAAGGGAGTGTTGATCTGTTGGAGGGTAGTAAGGCACTACACTGGGACCTGGATAGACTGGATCAATGGGCCGAGGCAAACTGTATGAGTTTCAGTAGGGCCAAGTGTCAGATTCTGTGCATTTTGGTCACAGCAATCCCAGGAAACCCTATAGGCTTGGAGAGGAGTGGCTGGAAAGCTGCCTGATGGAAAGGGACCTTGGGATACTGATGGACAGTCGGCTGAATATGAGCCAGCAATGTGCCCAGGTGGCCAAGAAGGCCAGTGGCATCCTGGCTTGGATCAGGAATGGTGTGGTGAGCAGGACTAGGGAAGTAATCCTGCCCCTGTACTCGGCACTGGTGAGGCCCCACTCTGAATACTGTGTTCAGTTTTGGGCACCTCAATACAGAAAGGACATTGAGGTGCTGGAGCAGGTCCAGAGAAGGGCAACAAGGCTTGTGAAGGGCTGGGAGAATATGCCCTATGAGGAGTGACTGAAGGAACTGGGGCTGTTTAGTCTGGGGAAGAGGAGGCTGAGGGGAGACCTTACTGCTCTCTTCCAATATCTGAAAGGTGATTGCAGTGAGAGCGGGGTTGTTCTTTTCTGACTGTTGGCAGGTGACAGGACGAGGGGAAATGGCCTCAAGTTGCACCAGGGTAAGTTCAGGTTGGATATCAGGACAAACTTCTTTACAGAGAGGGTTGTTAAGCACTGGAATAGGCTCCCCAGGGAGGTGGTTGAGTCACCATCCCTGGATGTGTTTAAAAACCATTTGGATGTGGTGGATCAGGGATGTGATTTAGCGGAGGGTTGTTAGAGTTAGTGTAGTATGGTTAGGTTGTGGTTGGACTTGATGATCTTTAAGGTCTTTTCCAGCCTGAGCAATTCTATGACTCTATGACCTTAAAAGAACACTGATTTCTGGTATGAAAAAAGGGTACACAGCTGAGGGGAAAATGTGTGTGTGTGTGTGTGTACATATATATATATATATATATATATATATAAGACATGAGACATCACAAAGTTAGCGTTAGTTATTTTTACAGATGGATCAGCTTGGGATGGTACACTGGATGTTAGTGTTTGAACTGGTGAAGAAGGGAAACTATAATAAGCTGACCTTAACAGTATTGAAAACTACAGAACAAAGTCATTTGGGAGTATAATTTAAAGGAGAGAAGCAAATTAAAAAATAAAAATGCAGCAATTGAATATTGACCAGTAGTTCTGTGAAAACTTCAGGAATAACTGAGAACAGTAAATTGCTCTGAGTGTCCAACAAAGAAAATATGAGGGATTCCAAGTGATATTTTGGAAACTGTGCTGAAGTGGGCAGGAAAATAGAATATTTAACCTGTTAAGTGAAACCTGTACTTAGAGAAGACCATCTGTGTTAAGTTGCTGAAGTATTTTAAGACGTGCTTGTTTTTGAAAAAGTAGCTAGACCTCACTTGAAAGTTGCCTGTAGATATATCTATTTCTTGAGTTTTGTAGGTTTTTCTTTTGGTTTAATAGAATTATTATTATTATTATTTATCTTTGACTATAGCTCTTAACTTTGATGTGCACCAAAGCGTGAGAATGGTGTGGATTTCTCATGAGTGGGCAGGGAATAGATGCAGTAATAGGTCTGATAATATGAGAAAAATCGTCTCTTTAGAATGACTGTCTCTTGCAAGTATGAGAAATGCTATTTAATGTTTTATGAAGGAATGTGACAAAATTTTATGATCTTACTCTGTGTTCTTACTTAGACCTCCATTTTCTCTCCATCTGAAATTATGATTGATAAACTGAAGTATGCCTAAATCTTCATATCTACTTTTGAAGTCCTGTCTCTGGATTTCCATGTTACCTTTCACTAGGGGAGAGTATGGAGGGTTTTTAGGCTTGGAATGTTTTCAGAGCTCTTTGGAATTTGGCAGGTGTCTTTTCTTGGGCAACTGCATGGTTTATATATTTCAGTACTCAAGCAATCAAAGAATCTTTCATATATTTTCAAAGTCTATAAATACGATTAATCCGCATTAATAAACTGTGATCTCTTTGCATCCAAAAAAGCCAAGCAAAGTTAGGGTTTGCATTAGAGATTGCTAATGAGAAGCTGTATCTGTGAAAGAATGTCTTTTGCAAGTTAGTAATTAATTTCACATCAGAATTTTGTTTTGGCTCTAAAAAGTACTTGGACATCGTATGTGTCTGACCATGTGGCTGTCTTAATCTTATGGGATGCAGAATAGATATACTACCAGTCTGGCTTTTTGTCTGAAGGGGTTGGATGGCACTTTACAATTCAGAAAGGCAAATATGAAAATAAGGTTACATGCTTGATTTTGTTGGAGTTTAGGCCATCCTAAAATGTGCTATTGAGTTTTTCAGTTATTTCAGTTAAGATTATGTTGTATTTTAACATAAACAAGTCAATCTCAGACTGTTGCATCTGGCCCTTGCTGTGTGGGAGCATGATGGGGAGTGAAAGATGCGTCAGTTCAAAATGAAGTATGCTGTTGCCTCAAGACTTCAACCTTCCAGCCAAGGCTCAGCTCACAGCGCATTAAAGTTGTGTGGGCTTGCTTTGTTGTTGGAATTGGATAAATTCTTTTACTAAACTCTTTGTTATTCTTGGCCAGAATGTCAACAAATTTTAAAAATGACCAAGAGGGAGCAGCACTTCATCTTAAGCTGCTGAAGTGATGCAAGGATATAAACTTGGTATTCTGACTTTTTTTTTTTTACTATTTCTAATTGAGATTTTTCTGTGTTTCTGTCTTAGAAATGAAGACCTAAAACAAATGCTGGAAAGCAGTAAAGATTCTGCAAAGCTGGATGCAATGAAAAGGATTGTTGGGGTATGTGATTATTTTTTATTTTTTTTTCTTCTTGGACATGAATACCTTTTACTTTACAGATTCTGCACAAAGTTGAAATTTGAATTTCTGGATGGTGTTTAAAAGCTGCTGGGAGTCTTTAATTTGTACTTTTCTATTAAAATACATGCAGTCATGCACTTTTAAAGTATTTGTTCAACAGTGCCAATATGCCTATAAATAATTGTTTTCAGTAAGGAGGCAAGATGTTTGTAGATAACATCAAGCTGAGTGGTGCAGTTGACTTCCTGGAGGGAACCATCTGGGGGGGACCTGGACAGGCTTGAGAGGTGGGCCCATGCCAACCTCATGAAGTTGAACAAGGCCAAGTGCAAGGTCCTGCACCTGGGCTGGAGCAATCCTGACCACAGACACAGGTTGGGTGGAGAATGGCTTGAGAGCAGCCCTGAGGAGAAGGATTTGGGAGTGTTGGCTCATGAAAGACTCAACATGAGCTGGCAGTGTGTACCTGCACCCCAGAAGGCCAACTGCGTCCTGGGTTGCATCAAGAGAAGTGTGACCAACAGGTCAAGGGAGGTGATTTGCCCCTCTGCTCTGCTCTCATGACACTCCACCTGGAGTACTGTGTCCAGTTCTAGGCCCCCAACACAAGAAGGACATGGAGTTGTTGGAGTGGGTCCAGAGGAGGGCCATGAAGATGATCAGAGGGCTGGAGCACCTCCCTTATGGGAACAGGCTGGGGCTTTTCAGCCTGGAGAAGAGAAGGCTCTGGGGGGACCTTATAGCAGCCTTCAAGTACCTGAGGAGGGCCTACAGGAAAGCTGGGGAGGGACTTTTTATGTAGTAACAGGAGTGGGGGAAATGTCTTTAAACTGGAAGAGGGTAGATTTAGACTAGATACTTGGAAGAAATTATTTACTGTGAGGGTGGTGAGACACTGGCATAGGCTGCCCGGCAAAGATGCAGATGCCGCCTCCCTGGAAGCATTCAAGGCCAGGCTGGATGGGGCTTTGAGCAACCTGGTCTAGTGGGAGGTGTCCCTGCCTATGGCAGGAGAGCTGGAACTGGATCATCTTGGAGGTCCCTTCTAACCCAAACCATTCTATGATTCTATGTTAAAATATAAAATTGCGATTGAAGTTCTTCTGAAGGAACTGTCTTAATTCAGCAGTCAGAAAGCAACAGGAGTTTGCTGGAGTGTATTTTAAAAAAATAGATTTTGCATTTGTTTTTACATTTTTTTAAGATGATATAAGGATATTTTTTAATTGAGCCTGTTACCTATTTATTTGTCCAAGTATTTCAAGTCAACTGTGTACCTGAAGTGGTGATTATATGTTGTTTAACACCACAGTGTGTTTAAGCTCTGTAAGCTAAACATCTTGAATTTGCTAAGTTTTTTTTTTTTATTTCTGAAAAGTATTAGAAGAATGTGCTATGGAAATCTGATCATTATCCAGTTAGCTTCTTCTTCTGGAACTTTTGCAGTTGCTTTCTCTCACAGCTCCTTCAGCTTCCTATAGATGCTCTTTTTTTTTTTTTTTTCATTTTGCTTTCTTTTTATGTGGCTTAATCTTCTGTAAGCACATACTGAAGTGTGTAGTTGCTGGCTGTATCCTGTGATACTGTTCTTTTCTTGGACCCTAGTGCTAGTGACTTCTCCCTTTCCTTGCTGTTCTGTAACAATGCAGATTTTACTCAAGTTGGTTGTCTTCAGCTTTTGCCTTTAGAACCCTGGATCCTGGTCCTGGTAAAGACATAAATTATGTGTTAGTAAGCATGGTCCTTTGGAGAGCAGTATGTAATGTAATTTCTTCTGCTTTGCTCAGTAAAAATCTTTCTTTTGGTTATTGCTGTGGTCAGGAGAGCTGGAGAGAGTTGCAAGTTGCTTACTTCATGTTCTTTTTCAAAAAGGTGGCCAGATCCTTAACTGCACTTGGAAACTCTTACAACTGAATGCATACGTGTTTGAGGCAACTGGAAAGTATTAAATCAGGTCAACTTTAAAACAAAGATTTACCAGATTGGTACTCACTCTCACTACTGTTCTGGGTTGATGGTTAATTTGCATTTCAGTTCTGCAATGTATTCAAAGCAGTTCTTAATAACACTATCTTTACCAATAAGTGTATGATACTGTGACAATGTGAAGTTAAACTGATAGCTATGGTTCTTGATGGTCTTAGGCAGGAATTCCGGATTTACCTTCTTGTAAGATGCTCAAGTTTCTAGACTGTTCCCTATTTTTAGCTTCAGTCCATGTTCTATATACTACGCAGTGCTGGAGAAGCATTTCTCAGATGGCAGTAGGTGCCTTCAGTGTCTTTGATGTTTTTTTTCCTTGTTTTGCCACTGCTCCATTTGTTTAAGCAAAAATAGTCTTCTAGCTCATAAGGTTGACTATTACTTGACTGACAGTGTGTTGCTTATGCTAAGATCCTTTGTTTTCTGTCTGTGCCATGCTTTCTGGCCAACTGTGCTCTGTGGTCCAGATGAGGGCCACTAAGATGATCAGAGGGCTGGAGCACCCCTCCTGTGAAGAAAGGTTGAGGGAACTGGGCTTGTTTAGCTTGGAGAAGAGAAGGCTCTGGGGAGACCTCATTGTGGCCTTCCAGTACTTGAAGGGAAGTAAACAGGACAGGGAACAGCTGTTTACGAGGGTGGATAGAGATAGGACCGGGGGAATGGTTTTAAACTAAGACAGGGGAGGTTTAGGTTACATATTAGGAAGAACTTTTTCTCACGGAGGGTGGTGGAGCACTGGAACAGGTTGCCCAAGAAGGCTGTGGATGCCCCATTCCTGGAGGCATTCAAGGCCAGGCTGGATGTGGCTCTGGACAGTGTGGTCTAGTGGTTGGCGACCCTGCACACAGAAGGGGGGTTGAAACTAGATGATCACTGTGGTCCTTTTCAACCCAGGCCATTCTATGATTCTATGATTCAAAGTATTTACTGCTATCTTGTGTTTAAACTGTGCCTCATAACTTATATCTGGTACCAACCTTTGGTTCGTGTAGCCAGTTGAAACAAAGAGCTTTACAGGTCAGGACTGGGACCTTGTGCAATTAGTATAAGGCCTGTAGCTGTAATAATATTCTTGCTGGGCACAGAGATGCTAGTGCATTAGCAGTTATGTGCTTACATTTAGCAAGCTCTCAGGCATGATATGTTTTTCAGAGATAAAAGACGTCCTCTGCCCTTATTACTAGAGGAAAAAGGAATTTGTCAGGGCATTGTTTAACGTGTCTCATGGGAGAACTGGTTTTTTCACTAATTTTAGATCAGGGAAAAGGCTGTTTAGGCCAGTAATTTTCTTACTCTTTTAGTAGACTTCAAGAAGCTGAACTTTCCTGTGTTTGTATAGGTGTGGTGGAAAAGTACCAGGAGAAAACTTCTTAGAACTCCTTTTGCTGCTTATTGCTCTTCTAAGGTGGTTGGCAAATTCTCTCCTGGGGAGAAGGAAATGTTTTACAAATAGAACAAAATAGAATAAATTCAGAAACAAATTCGTGTGCCTGGTTTTCCACAGTTCCACAGAGACATTCCTGTATGTCCATCCCTCACTTTAATTAAAAAAAAAAAAAAAAAAAGCTTAGTGCACCCTGTATTATGTACAGTATTTTGTAGGTACAGACGTGTGCACAGACTTGTGGGCACAAGTAAAGATTCTTGATTCAGAATGTTCCTGTCTGTGCAGAAACTTGAGGTATGTAAGACAACACAACTTGTGTATCTGTGCACAGAAGCAAAAATGGTGCGATAAGACCGTAGTCTTGGAAAGGATGATCGTGTTCCTTCAACTTAATATTCCATTTATGCTAATCATTATGACTTTGTGAGTCAAAATGCAGTCTTCTAAAAGAACTGCAGTACATATTTACATTGTATACTGGAGCTATTACAGTTGATGAGTTAAATAATGGAAGCGATTTGTAGAGTCATACTGTTATAGCCTATCAGGGAAATCTTTCTCTGCATCTTTGAATGACCTAACTTCTGCTGCATTAAGCTCTGAGGATTGTTAATATGCTATTTTGTGGTACTTTGCAGTGCAGATTGTTACTGGGTTGTGCACAACTCTGGTCAATCTGAATCTTACTTGATTGTCTTGTTGAACTCTTATCCTTTCCAGTATGCTGACTGGATCCTGGCTTATCTGTCTCTGGAGGTGTTCTCTTCTGAGCTGTCAGTCTGCAGCAGCGCCCAAACTGAAAAATTTGTAACGCATCTGTGCAGTCCCAGGGTTTGCAGTCTTGCAATGTGGATATGAATTACTGGCAGACATGCTGCTGAAATTAGATCTAAGCAGCGACAGAGTTGCGCAGCTGAAGTGCGTTCACTTTATTCCTTTTGATGTATTTGCTTTTGATAAATAAAACTCATAGCTGTTCATATATGAAGGATGAAGCTGAACTGGGGTTTTGTTGCTGGTGCTCTTTACCAAGTGAACAACTTTGTTGTTTACTCTTTGTCCCAGTTTTAGACTCTTCTGAGGTCAGATACAAACACTTCCTTTAAAAACAACCACGCATACTGGTAGGTTGATTGGCTCTGTGTTTACTTTGTTATTTTTTTGCTCTCTGTACTTACTTTAGTAGGGCCTTCTGTGTTAAACTTCCTATGGAAACCAGCTGTGCTTTGATTTTAGTGTAATGTTGATTTATTTAGTTTTCTTCTTACACACTTAAGTCATTCCTGAGGAATGAAACAGGATTTAATCTTAGAATTTCTCTTGAACTTCTTTCTGTCCATCTTTTTTCTTTTTCTTCCTTTTATCTTTTTTTGATAGTAGCTCCCTGAAGTGGTGTTCTGTAACACTTTTCAGATGAGGAAAATGTTCATTTATTTTGGAAGAATTAATTTTAATTTCTAAAACATTAAAATTGCTTTGCAGCCTAGTAGGGTAAAGCCCAGCTTGTTGATTGTGCCCTTGCTCCCCTACTGTCATTCCAGCCTGCACATGATGGTGTTGCTGTTGTTGGATGGCACCCTGCAGTATCTGGTTGGTTGTTTGGTTTTTTGTTTGTTTGTTTTAATTCAGACTTTATCTTCCATACAGATCTGTAATAAATCTCTCACCTATTTTTTTTAAAGGTCAGAAAGTGAAACCAGAACACTAATAAATGATGCTATTATTTTATTATTTTTTTCAGATGATTGCAAAAGGAAAAAACGCTTCTGAGCTGTTTCCTGCTGTTGTGAAGAATGTTGCCAGTAAAAATATTGAGGTATTCCTACAGCTTATTAAAAACATTGTTAGAGAAGATCAGTGCATATATGAAAATTTTATCTAATTGTATCAGACTTCAGCATAAATTGTGAAATATTTCTAGCACTTTTTTACTATAATTTCTTTTTTTTTTTTTTAATTTTCCCTACAATTACAGCATTAAAGAAAAAGTTCTGCATACAGGTTAAAGGAAGCCCACTGGGTGATTTGTTTGGGGGGAGAGAGACAACTGTTTATGATTCACATTATAAAAAATAATCAAAACCACATGAAACATGTTCAGAGGGGTTAATAGAAAGCTTATGGAAGCGTGTGCTTGCAATTAACTGCTGAGGACATAATCTCTTCGAATTGTAGTGTGATTTGTGCTACAATGCATTTGAAGACATCAGTTACGGATTAACACTGAGAGAAGAGTGGAGTAAAAAACTTTCACTGAGCCTACTCCTATACTATACTTATAGAAATGAAGTACCCGAGCATTAGGATTGCAGAGTAAGATCACTTTAACTCAAGTCTCTTAAGAAATTTATGATTAGACAGTAGTTGCTGATGAAGTGTGTTAAGAATAATATTTTGTTTCACACACTTAAATATTGGTTCTTTTGATAACTTAATTTGAAAGAATTATTTTAATGCTCTATTTATTAATGTGAGTGTCTGTGATCTGAGAAGATTACAAAACAGAATCTTCCAAATCTCAGAAAATCCTGGAAATTTGGCGGAGGGGGAAATAGGTCCCATCTTGAGTGAAGAAACTTAACTATTGTGCATTTTAACATCAAATCTTTGTGTTGTTTGGTGTATGCTTTAACAGACATGGAGACTTTAAAGCAAGACTACATGTGCATTTTAGGACTTGCCTTTTATTCATTTGCTTTGTATGAATAATTATGAAGGGTATTATATGAAAAATGACAGTCTGAATGAAGATTAAATGTCATGTAGGAGAAGCTGGTGAAGAAGTTGGGTAGAATCATCAGTGGTAGGAGTTAATTTCTTGAGACAGGATGTTGGACTGGATTTCTTTGATTAACACCTAATTATGTGTTTGTCAAGTGGTAAATGCACAGTGTTTCTTGCTCTTGTATCTTCTCTTGCTTTCCTGTAAGGGGAGGAAGTGAGGGAAAATGTCCTGTCTTCGACAAAGATTTTCACTTAAAATTTTATCTAGGATTATAAAAAGCTGAGATTGCCTCCAACTAAGATTTGTTTACATCCACAAGCTTTCCACGTGGCTTGAGGGAATCTAAACATCTGCATTAGGAAGTTGTAAAACCAGGGGTTTTATAAATAAAATAACTATTACTCAGGTACACTCAGTACCAGTGCTATGCATACTAAGTCAGCTCTAGTACAGAGGTTCCAAAATTGTAGTTGACTTGACGAATTAAATTTGGATGAAAATTATATGTGTCAATTAGCAGTTACAGACTGCATAGTGACCAATGAGCTCTGTTTTTGGACAGTAGAGCAGGCATGCAACAATATCATCCTGTGTAGTAGCAGGTATCTAATAATTTTGGGAAAATAAAGTGATTTGAAGTGCTACTAATAGAATGCATGCTGTAGTTTGTCCCTTCTCTTCTGGAAGTATGTACTTCAGACATCTGTTATGAGTAAGAAAAAAGTTGCTTTTTCCAAGGCTTGTGCCACTGCTGACTAGATTTCCTGCTCTGGTGGCTTCAGGAACTGCTCTCTCTCTTACTGTACTGCAGTATAGCAAGTCACAGATACCTGTTTCCTTCCTTATTTTACACTGATGGTGAGTAATATTCTACTTTGTGTAATTTTATTTTAAAGAAATTTTGGTTATTTAAATACTACTTCAGAAGTTCTTTTTTTTTTTTTCTTTTTTTTTAATTTTTTTTTTCCAAAAGCTTGTATTTGGCTAATGCTAAATACTGTGCTCTGGAGGACAGGCAGGTCTAAGCAAGCAAAGGTGATAAATCAGAATTTTTCATAATGGGCTGTATTTAATATTTTAGATGTTATAACTGTACTTTTAATAAATAGATGATAAAAGAGGCAAATAATTATATTTTTAATTATAGTTGAAAAATACTAATTAAAACTATTTTCCTCCCCTTTAGCATGTGGCTTTCAGGTAATATGAGTACTCTTAAGTCCACTTTACCTTGAACCAAGGAAGAGTGCCTTGAAGTATTGTTTGTTTTGAGTGCTCTTAATGACTAGAGCTTGAGTTGCTAGTCCAGTAGAGGCAGTACTGTGTAGCTCCAGGCTCCAAGGTAAAATAATATTGAGGCTGAGAATGTATTTCTGATAGGAGTGCATATGTACACACATGTATATTTTGTCTGTGTGTAGATATATGCAATACAGGTACATACTGCAGCTGCCACATAAATTTACTGTGGACTTGTATGAATGCAAGCACCACCAGGCAGTTCAAGAGGCACAGTTCAAGAGGAAGTTCTCGAGGGAATATATTTGTACATATGTAAAGTGTGAGTCCATCTAACTGGGTCCCCCCAGTAGCTGGCCCATAGGTACCTATCTCTTCAATTGATGGCAGCTAGACATAGGGCCTTGAGTCTGCAGAACTACTTCTGTGGCTGGTACAGAATGCTCTGCACATACATGCTCCCTATGTCCACCAGTAGCTACCACCCTGTAGTTTTGCCCTACAGATGACTGTGTATGTGTGTGTATACAAAGATACACACCTGGACAGGACAACCCTGGTCTCCCACAGTCTTCTCTTTAGGGAGAGGCATAAATAACGTTTCTCTCCCTAAAGCCCCCACGCCACTTTGGTCTTTCTGTAAGCTGGACAGAACTCTTCTGGTCCACTCTCTTGCCAGCTTTTTCTGAGATGTCTCTCTTCTGTACCTGCATTCTTACCTCTGCTTGCCATGCACTTCACCTACTTGCCAGCTGGTGCTCTGTGATTTACTTGCACTCATTCCAGTCACAGGCATGCCTCTGGCTGACACTTAGTTTCACTCACTCTCTGGTTGCTCATGGGCCCTCTAACCTGTGGTTAGAGGTGATGGCATTCAGGCCCTCACTTGTTCTGTCACTGACGGGGCTCCTGTGTCCGGAGATCTCACTCAACCTGCTGTTTTTTGTTGTTGGTACCCAAGGTCAAATGGCCCATGCTCTGGTTCTGATTGCTGGCATATATTGTGTATTCAACACGAAGCTGTATGCACCTCACAGAAGAACATAATTAAAAAAAGACTTTTATAAGATTTTATGACAGAATGCTGATCAGGTGCAGAACACAGAGGATCATAGAATCATTAAGGTTGGAAAAGACCATTAAGGTCATCTAGTTTAACCTTCAATCCATCACCATCATATCCACTAAACCACGTCTCTCAGTGCCTTTTCTTGAAAACCTCTAGGGACAGTGACTCCACCACCTCCCTGGGCAGCCTGTTCCAATGCCTTGCCACTCCTTCTGAGAATAAAGTTTTCATAATATCCTACCTGAACCTCCCATGGTGCAACTTAAGGCTATTACCTCTCATCACTAGTTACCTGGGAAAAGAGGCTTACCCCCACCTCACTACAGAGGCAGAGAACCATAATGTCTTCCCTGAGCCTTCTCTTCTCCCTGCTGTACAATCCCAGTTCCTTCAGCCATTCCTCATAAGTCTTGTATTTCAGACCCTTCACAGCTTTGTTGCCCTTCTCTGAACATGCTCCAGGGCCTGAGTGTCTTTCTTGTAGTGAGGGGCCCAAAACTGAAAGCAGTACTCTAAATGCATCCTCACCAGGGCCAATTACACAGGGGGACTGTCACCTCTCTACTCCTGCTGGCAACACTATTTCTGATACAAGCCAGGATGCAGTTGGCCTTTGACTACCTGGGCACGCCACTGGCTTGTGTTCAGCTGAGCATCAACCAACACTCCCAGGTCCATTTCTTTCACTGTCTTTCAGCCACTCTGCCCCAAGTCTGTAGTGTTGCCTAGGGTTGTTGTGGCCAAAGTGAAGCCCCTGGAACTTGATCTTATTAAAGATCATACCACTGGCTTCAGCCCATTGGTCTGGCCTGCCCTCATTCCTCTGTAGGGCTTTCTAATTCTCAGACAGATTGACACTTCCTCCCAACTTGGTGTTGTGTGGAAACTTACTGGGAGTGCACTCAATCCCCTCATCCAGATCACCAATAAAGATATGAAACTGAACTGGACTCAGTACTGACCCCTGGGGAGCACACCAGTGACTGGTTGCTAGCTGGATTCAACTTCATTCACTACTACCACTCTCTGAGCCCAGTCATTCAGCCAGTTCTTTTTACCCCTTATTTCTCTATTTTTACCTACTGACTCTGCTCCAAATCACATTAAGGTCTCTTCACTTCCATGCCTTTGGTTCTTTCCTAGAACATCTCATAAGTCTTGTAAAGTCCTAGAATACTTTTCATCATATAATGTGTTCCATACCCTTAGGCCGCAATACTGTTCAGCCTGAAAGAAAGGCGCTCAGATGTTTACTCTTGATGGGTTTCACACCTGGACCCTGGGGCTGAGAAGATCCGTGGAGGAACCCAAAAGGGTATCCCTTCTTTGGAGCCCTAGATTTGGATTGTCTTCTGATGCTTGGAGATGTGTTGATGGTTCCTGTCGTGGATCTGATCTAGGGCAGGTTATTATTCTGCTGCTTCTCACTGCATTGTCTCTCTATTCTCCTTTGTATGTGTGAAGATAACATTTTATCACATAATCGTAATTTACTATTGATTGTTTGTATTAGTATTTTTGTGGTTGTTTTATTATATTTTAAATCAAATAATTATATAATTCACGTTACATTTTCTCTGTGCAGTGGTTAAAGTTCCACCCTTTACTGGTGAAAAACATTTAAGTGGGAGGAGGAGACTTAAACAGAAAAGAGATCAGGGCATTTAGAAAAGACAGCTATCTGACTAACCTTTGTAAAGAATTAAATTGACAAATTTAGGTCACTGTAACTAGACAGAGCTAACCACTTCAGGGTCTCAGAAGACCTTTCATGATTCAGTTTTTAGGATACTCTGAAATTCCTAGCAATTACTTGGAATGAGTTCGGTCAGATTGAATGGGGCTCTGAGCAACCTGATCTAGCTAGAGATGTCTCTGTTCATTGCAAGGGAGTTGGACTAAATGACCTTTAAATGTCCCATCCAACTCAAATAATGATTCTATGATTCTATGATCTTGACACTGTTTTCTGAAACAATTTTTGTCATTTTTTTTCCCCGTCTCTAACTCCGACAGAAATTTGCCTGTACAGATTGCTACAATGCAGTAGCATAAAATATATCAGGTTTTCTTGAGTGGTTTTCCTGACCAGAAAAGGCTGCTGTGTTTTTTTTTTATTTTTCTTTAAATCTGTGATGAGTGCTCTGGTACAAGAAATAGAGGTGAAGAAGCAGTAAAACATACTCATTTGTCTTAAGAGAAGCAGAGGGCATCTTATTGTTTTACAGAAGTGCCTTGTGATTTTGTAAGTGTTTTTGTAAGTACATGCTGACCTTAACTTGATTATGTGCATCATGTCATGCATTCTAAGGATGCAAAAAGTGACCTAATAAACAATTGGTGGTATAGAACAAAAATAAGACTTGGTCAATACCTCATGGAGTTTGATGTGTTTGTATTGATAAACTAATTAAACAAATCTGCCTATGTTCCTCAAGCCTGATGTGCCCGTGTTATGATTAGTTTCATAGAAAGGAGCATTTTAACATTGAATGAAGGTAAATGATAGAAGAATAGCGTAGTCACGAAGCTGTAAGGGCTACCGTTTCTAGTCACAGAGTGGATTCAGGGAAAGGAGGCTATCTTTGCACACCTGCAGTCATTCAGTGCATAGGCCTCTTGTGGTCAATGTTGATTGCGGTTTGTCTGTAGCAGAACAGCAAATAATTTAGTGCGGTGTAACCTTCTGTGATTTAATATTCTGCTTTTTGCCAGAACTGGCACAAAGATACATCTTCTGATAGCAGTGGTAATTATAGCACAGCTGTAGCTGAGGGTCTTGAAGAGTTTTCCATTATAAGCCCCAAGAGTCAGTTGAAGTTGTCCAGTGTAAAAAATATTATCCCCGCTTCCTTGACTTATAGTGGCTATGAGGGGGTAAAGTGAATTAAATTGAATATCTGCCTCCCCCAAAGTTATACTGCAGTTTTCTTACTCTTTGAATGTTACATCCCTTGTAATATACTTATATTGGCCACATCTTTTGAATGTTTTGAGCCATGCAAAGGTGGATCTAATGCCCTTTGCTTTTGTCCAAGACGTAGTCAGAAGTGCTTTTTTAATCAGAGTTAAACCGCATAAACTACCACTCTTCAGCTTGAAGTTATATTATATTTCAAATGTGTAAAGTAATTGATTTTGAGTTTTAGTTGGAAAAGACCATTGTTTAAACTGCTTGTTTAAACTGCGGTTACTGGGGATTTCACCCAGTCTATTTTCCCTAAGAATGTGTTAGCAGTTCTCACATGGTCAGTTGCCACATGGTAGCTTCTTATGTTACTGAAGTCTTATAAACCCGTTAGTAAAATAAAACAGTACTTCGTATTGTTAGTGTTGATCTGGCTATATCATAAATTGTGTAATACTGCAGCACCTCAGGGAATTTCTATTAAAGGAATTACGGTAAGTCATAGGACATCTGAGAAGCATGTGGATATTCCAGTGATCCTATTAACTCTTCCTTCAAAAAATAAAATGTTGATGAAGCTGTTCAGTCTAGGGCTTAGTTTTGTAGAAGTCCAAAACTTCCTTGTAATAATGTTGTTTTTTTGTTTTCAGATAAAAAAGCTTGTATATGTTTATCTGATGCGATATGCAGAAGAACAGCAAGACTTAGCATTGTTGTCCATCAGTACTTTTCAGCGTGCTTTGAAAGTGAGTGAGTATGAAATAGTATTTTATGCAGAATTCTGAGCTGCCATCGCAAAAGTAAAAACATCTTAAGTATAACCAGGTTCTTTGATTCTAAATAACTTAAACGTACTTAACCAGATTCAGATATGTCATTGACAGGGTTTTTTTTTGCTGCCTCAAACTTCATCAAGTGTAAAACAGCTAAGCCTGCATAAAGTGCCATTACTTTTCTAAAGAAAAGAAGCTGATTGGTGCTCTCACATTCACACAGACAACATTTAACCTGTGGAATGCCCTTCTTTCCTAGTTAACTTATGTATATAGAAAGAAGACCCTATTATAACTGAAGCCCCCTGTTTCTTTTAGCCTGTGTAAAAGACGCTTACACACAAGAGAGAAGTACAACATAAGGAAGATAGCGCTTACATTACAATATGCAATATGTTGCATGTGCTTCTTTTAATATAAAGGGTTGAAAAAGCTTTTCGTACTGGTTTGCTTCTGATTTATATCACAACATGATAGGGGATTAGAGAGCAGAAGTCAGGGTTGCCCTTAAAGTGTGATTTTTGAGGTTTAGAAAGGTCTTTTAAATCTGTACCAATGAATTTGGCCAGAATTTATGATCGGAGGATGTTGAGATTTTTTTTCCTTGCATTCTTCTACTAAAGCTATTCTAGATTTATTCTGTGTATTCAAACCCATGATTAATGGACTAGGTTTTCATAACTGTTTTTCAAAGTACAGTTACTTTGTGGTATTTCTGTGTCTCCAACCTAACCTTAGTATTATAAAGGACATATCCTGAAAGGAAAGAAGAAAGGGTAGAAAGCGAAGGAGGTTTCAAAACATTTGGCTTTCAGATTTTACACATTTACACATTTCTTACACGTAAGAAAAATAATTTCGTTACTGGCTTTGGATTGTATCTCCCAGCTAGGAATAAAAGTGAGTATGGACTTAGGAAGAACTTGAGTGGAAGTGTCACAGCTAAGAACCACATTTAAATTTTCTAGAAGTTATGTTTAAGTAATAAAACTGAGTTGTTGTTTTCGGAATATCTGAATTCCAGATCATTAAATAAAATGCTAGTCTTTTGTAGCGGAAAGTAAATGATGCTACAGATGTTTTTTTTTTCTCATTAGAAGTTTATTGCATGAAGTTCGGCACATTTACTTGTTGATGTGGCTTTAAATTGCAGGTCTGACTTATGGTGAGATAAATTTGGGTGGTTTAATCTTATAATGGCTTGCATTGGAAGAGACCTCAAAGATCACCTACTTTCAACCCTCCCTGCTACAGTCAGGGTTGCTGACCACGATCTCATGCACTAGATCAGGCTGCCCAGGGCCCCATCCAGCCTGACCTTGAACCCCTCTAGGGATGGGGCATGCACAGCTTCTCTGGGCAGCCTATTCCAGTACTTCACCACGCCCTCAGTGAAAAATTTCCCCCTTTAATTTAATTTACATCTCCCTTCTTTTAGTTTAAAACCATTCCCCCTTGTCCCCTTAATATGCCCTTACTAGGGTAAACACTCCAGAGGATTTAATTGTATGTTTCTTATCTGATTTTTCCCTTTCTCTCCCGTTTTTTAGGATCCTAATCAGTTAATCCGCGCAAGTGCTCTCAGAGTTTTATCTAGTATCCGTGTGCCAATTATTGTTCCTATTATGATGCTTGCTATTAAAGAAGCCTCTTCTGATTTATCTCCTTATGTGAGGAAAAATGCAGCCCATGCAATCCAAAAACTGTACAGGTAAGTTATTCTGAGAAATACTGAAAAGTGTTTTTAAAGATCATTACGGACTCTGTTCAGTAAAACTGTTGTGGACGTTGTGTGTGTCCCAGATGTGTATCAGATCTGTTTTTTTAGAAGTATAAAATACACACAGATTCAATCACTCAGCTGATTTGATTGGAATTTAGACGCCTTTGAATTGTTGCTACAATTAGTAGCAACTAAGTTGCTACAGCAAAAGTTTTTGTATTCTCAATCTTAAGTATTTACTAGTAGTGTATCTACTGTTTGCTGCTCTTTGGAAAGACACAGAGTACTGTGAGAATTTTTAAAATCACTGCTGTGTATTTTAAATGTCTTCATGAAAATTTGAAAATAAAATTCTGTTCGATTTTAATATGCTTTTTTTTACTGGGCGATGAGCTTTATATTTTTTTCTCCATTATTTTCTATGGTATATTCTTGTAAAAGTTAAAAGTGTTTTGATTAATAACTACAGAGTTTTGATATAGTTGTAACACACAAGCACTGCATGTGCAGTGACACAGTGCTGAATAGTTTCTTGGTTGATACAGTAACATGGTAAGTATGAAAGTATATAAAAGAGAAACAGATGCAGTATTTATATGCAGGCATATTTTAATATGCCTGTTACTGTAATTACTGTAGCAACTCAGAATGCAATATATGTTTTTAGCATCTGTGCTCTTTCATCTTGAAGGCATTCAATACAGATGACAAAAGAATTCTTCCTAATAGAAATTATATCTGTGCAAATCCATCCCTTCCAAATCTTCCTCTTCAGAAATCCTTCTTGTGGAAGAGCACTTGCAAAGAAGAGGGTACTGGCTTACTCATCTGCGGGCAATAATATCTGTACCTTTCATGGTACAGATGATGGGTTTAATTCCTGGGCTGTAAGGCTGATGTTTTTTTTTCATGACAGCCTTGTGAAAGGCCTGGGCAGGGGTTCCCTCTCTGGGGTCTTTTTTACAGTGAGTGCTGATGGCCTTGGGAGTAGCTGGCTCAGGATGTTACCAGTTTCATTCACCAGCCATCTCTCCACCTCTTTGTGAACATGCAGACATGTCTATTGTCACATAAAGTAGCAAAAGGACTTTTCAAGTTCCTGCTGTTTAAGTAATGTTCTTTCTGCTAGCAGAAAGGGCCTGTATATTATAAAGTTTCAGACTGTTGTAGCTGCACAATCCACCTTACCTGCAGTAGAATAAGCTTCACTGTTACTTGTGAGCGGAGTAGAAACTAGCATTTGAGTCCCTGGTAAAGCCTTTGATGTGGTACGCCACAACATCCTTCTCTCCAAATTGGAAAGATATGGATTTGATGGATAAACTGTTAGATGGATGGAGAACTGGATGCAGGATTGAATCTAGAGAATCGTGGCCAATGGCTCTGTGCCCTTGTGTCCAGGAAGGCTAATGGTATCCCAGGGTGCCTTAAAAAGAGCGGCCAGCGGGTTGAGGGAGGTGATCTGTCCCCTCTACTCTGTCCTGATGAGGCCACATTTAGAATACTGTGTCCAGTTCTGGGCTCCCCACTTCAAAAAAGATGGGGATCTCCAAGGAGAAGTCCAGCTGAGAGCAACAAAGATGAATGGGGACCTGGGCCATCTCCTCTGGGAGGAAAGGTTGAGTCACCTGGGTCTGTTAAGCCTGGGGAAAAGAGGACTGAAGGGTGTTCTGATTAATGTTTATAAATATCCAAAGGGAGGTGGGAGGCAAATGGATGAGGCCAGGCTCTTCTTGGTGGTGTTCAGTGATAGGGCAAAGAATAATGGCCTAAAACTTGAAAATAGGAAGTTCCATACTAACATGTGGAAGAACTGCTTTACAGTATGGTTGACAGAGCACCAGAACAGATTGCCCAGAGAGGTTGTAAAGTCTCCTTCTATTCAAGACCCGTCTGGATGCCTAACTGTGTGACCTGTTACAGGGTACCTGCTTTAGCAGGGGGGGGCTTGGACTCGATGATCTCTTGAGATTCCTTCCAACCCCTGCAATTGTGTGATTCTGTGATCAGTGACATCGACGGTGGGGTCAAGTACACAAGTTTGCAGATGACACCTAGCTGTGAGATGTGGTTGACATGCCTGAGGGATGGGATGCCATCCAGGGGGACCTAGACAGGCTTGAACAGTATTGAACCTCATGAGGTTCAATAAATCCAAGTGCAATGTCTTTCCCCTGGTTCAAGGCAAACTCCATTACCAATTCAAGCTGAGGGATTAAATGATTGGGCATGCTGAAAAAGACCTGGGGGTACTGGTGGATGGGAAGCTGGACATGAGCCAGCAGTGTGCCTTCACAGCCCAGAAAGCCAACTGTATTCTGGGCTGCATCAGAAGAAGTGTGGCCAGCAGACTGAGGGATGTGAGCCTGTCCCTCTACTCTGCAAGCCTCACCTGGAGGGCTGCTTCCAGATATGGAGACTTCAGTACAGGAGAGACATGGATCTGTTGGAGTGCATTCAGAGGAGGGCCACAAAAATGATCCAAGGGATGGAACACCTCTCCTCCAAGTACAGGCTGAAAGAGCTGGAACTGTTCAGCCTGAAGAGGAGAAGGCTCCAAGGTGACCTGATAGTGGCCTTTCAGTATGTAAAGGAGAGCTACAGGATAGAAGGGGACAGACTCTTTAGCAGGGTCTGTTGTAATAGGATCAGGGAAATGGTTTCAAATGTAAAGAGGGTAGATTTAGGTTGGATGTAAGGAAAAAGTCTTTTACAGCGAGGGTGATGAGGCCCTGGCACAGGTTGCCCAGAGATATGGTGCATGTTCCATCCCTGAAGTAATGCCAGAGTGTACAGGGCTTTGATCAACCTGATCTAGCTGTGGATGTCCTTGTTTAGTGCAGAGGAGTTGGACTAGATGACCTTTAAAGATCCATTCCAACTCTGAGGATTCTATGATTTGGGAAATACTTATAGTAAGTGTGCCAACTTTCATCGTCACTTTTTCAAAATCTACTTGCACAATTTTTGTATCTGATAGCACTGGTTTACCACAGTGCCAAGGCAGAGTTTAGCTTTCTGAATTTTATGAAGAAGCAGCAGTGCCCAGAACTACTGAAGGCCATCAAATTAATTTGTGTATAAGCAGATATAGTTGGCTTGTCTTTAGATTAGCTTGCCCTTGTCTCAGCAGATGTGTCATCAAGGATCACAACTGGTAGCTCTGCAGTAAAAAAGATCATACACTGGTAGCAAGGCTGTCTTTTGACATATTTTTTTAATAAGCATATCACTTCAGAAGACTCTGAAGTTGGTCAGAATAAAAATTCCACAGGGCATGGATCTTTGATTTGAAGATCAGCCAACAGTTTATGTACTCTCCTACATCTAATTATCCATCTTCTGCAAGCATTTAAACAAGAAGCACTATTAGTTTACTCTAATAGTGCCTGTATGCTCCACTTTTTGGTTTTCGTAACTTCTCTATCTGTTGGATAGTCCCATAGCTAGCTTACTTAGTACCCCAGTCAGACTTCTGGATGAAGGTTCCAAACTCCAATCTTCTTTGAATTTAGTATCTTGGTATGTGGATGGATGCCTGACCTAGAAGGGCGTGTTCATTAGAGGTTCAGTCACTCCTGGCAGCGGGAACCTTACATATCCAAACAGAAGAGATTTCAGGCATAGTATTAACAGCAGCATTTGTGCCCGAAGCAGTCAACAGCTACACTAATTTTATCATTGAAAATATCAGACCTCTTGCTTATTTCACATAGAATGCGCTTCAAAGCTATTTCTATCTTCTGTCTATCAATAGAAAATTCTACTGTGTACTTGTACCTACTTGCAGCAAGGTTTAGAAAGGGACTTCCTGAAATTCCCATCATCAGTATTAATAGATACCGTACCATTACTAGTAGATGCCATAATGGGAGCACATCGCTCTAAGCTTTTTAGTCTTTAATTTTCCAAGAATGCTTCCTTCCTTATCTAAAGCTTCAGAAAGAGGAGGCGAAGAAATGGAAATTAAATCATTGGAGCCCTTACTGGAGATTGTCTGGATCTCAAACAAAATAAGTATTTTTTGAAATGTGTTGTTACTAAGTTACTCACCTACCCCTCTTCCTCCCTTTCTCTCATGCTAACTTAGAAGGTTTGAAATACTATCCATTAGAGAGACTTAGGGCTTTTCATCTGAAGGCTTTGGTCCTTGGCAGAAATTCCATTAAACTCCACCCCCTTTTTAAAACAATGCTTTTGTTTTACATGTGCTAATGATTGTGGTTTCTAAAAGTTTTATTATCCATTTAGCCTAGTATTGCTAGTTATTACAACCTCGGTGATATAATATGCAGATGGGTACATATAGTTAATCTGTACTTGTAAAGGGTGTGCAGTGCTTTAGGACATTTCATAAGTCAGCATTAAAACTTAAGTGTATAATGAAGACCAAATGCTTTTTTACTTAACTGTGTTAAAACGAATTTTCAAAGTTATAGAACTCCACATCTTTATGGCTATTTGAGTCTACAGTCTCTTTGTATTTTCTTCTGCACTGGCTTTGAGTTCTTCTATGCTCTGTGGATGACTGATTAAGAGGAAACCGGAATGATAAGTTTGTTCTTGCCTACCCCTTGTGTCTTTGGTATGATACACAAGAAAGCTAGGAAGCAAGTTTGGCAATAATCAGTGCTTCTGACAAATTTTTCGTGGTTATTTTGAATATGCTGAAGTAGAGGTATGAATATGCTGAAAAAGTAGCACAGTGAGCTGTAGGCAGTCCAGGAGGCTCCTGGAATGCATAAAGGATAACTTCTTGAGCCAAGCAATAGACAGCCCCACCAGGAGGGATGCAGTATCAAACCTGTTGCTCACCAACTCAAGTGAACTGATTAGTGACATCAGGATTGAAAGCTGACATTACATTTCTTTGATTCATATTAATATTTCATGGTGAACTTTTTCTCAGACAAGGTATTTTGAAATTGGTTCTTTGAATTACTTGATTTTTCTGTAAGTAGATTCTTCAACACATTTGCTTCCCAGCTTGTGCCTAGATGGCAACAGATCTAACCATTCTTAAATTTCTGATATTTCTAACCAAATAAATAAATAAAACAATCTTTTTTTTTTTCCTTCTAGTCTTGATCCTGAGCAAAAGGAAATGTTAATTGAAGTGATAGAAAAGCTGTTGAAAGATAGAAGTACGGTAAGAGACAAGAGTTGCTATTACATATGTATGTATATGCTGTATATGTGTGAATGTGTGTGTATATATGTGTGTATATGTATATGTAAGTTTATATATTTAACTATATATATATGTTATATAAGTATTTGTGTAAAGAATTATATCACTTACAGCTGAATGACAGCCTGAGGAATATTTTTCTTGAATGTTTTATATGCTTCAAAATAGAAGCATCATTGTGTATCTATGCATTATATTGTGAATGTGGTAATGATAATATTCCTTTACAAGACTGGTAATTTTTCTTATGTTTTGGGTATTCTTAATCTATTTTCTTATTACTGGTTGTTGTTTTTTTTTTGTGTGTGTATGCTTTTTTTTTAAACTTAGTTTAAAAAATGAAAATTTTATAATTATATGAATCAGGGTACAAGTGTCTTTGTATTTTTTCAATGAGATATTAACTGGATCATGTCAATTTGTGATATTATAAAAATAACTTACTTCTGTGTAATACACAGTATACCTTTCGAAGTCTGTGGTGTATGCAAATGTTAAGCAATGATACTTTCTGTGCACTTGTTTGTCCTTGCAAATATTTCTGTTTCCTCCTTGGTAAGTAAACCAGGTGTCCTCTGACAATTTACAATTTACAATTAATTTTCACAAGTCTAGGTCAGAAAGGTAATTGAGCAAGGAGTCAAAAGACAGACTTCAAATATAAAACAGGGATGTAAATTAAAACACTTCTCTTGTACGTTTTCAAATAACTAGTGTGGCAAATGTAATGCTTTTTGACTAAGTGAAAGCATTGCTAGGTACCAGAGATTGAGTTGCTTCATATACCATGAGTCACTATTACTATGTTGCTTTTTTTTTTCTGTTTTTAAATGCTGTATTTACTGTACAGTTTTTACTGTTTACGTGTAATGTTAGTCTCCTATTACTAATGTAATGTACGGTATGTTGTTCTAGCACAGTCCAGATGTCCAGGGCAAAAATGGTGTCAATCTCTAATAGACATCTCACAACTTCCACTGAAGGGTTGCTGAAGAAGGGTGTCAGAGCTTAATGGCTCAGCAGGCAGTAAATCAGTTAGTTAGTTCTTCTGGCTGCATCCATGCTTGACCTGTACTCATTTGTCAGAGACCTTTGTGCTTCTGTAGAGTTGCCCCCAGTGGTTCTTTGTGTATTTTCTTTTTGTGGTTCATGCACTTGGTGTGCATGCAATCTGTGAATGTGAGATTAGATTTTGTGTACCTGTGGAGGCATAAAGGACAGGGAAGCCATCTTTGTTTCTTCTTATTGCTGATGGCAAGAAAATAAAATCCTTGAATTTCCCTAGCCCCTATTACTTAATGTAAAAAACAAGGTACCTGACAAGTAGTCATTTATACATTAATTTTAATGAATTGTTAGAACATCCCAAATTTTTTTCTCTTTTTCTTAATGGCTAATCTTGTCACTTGGGGATGTTTACAGGGGAAGCTAGTTATCACTGCTTAATATATGCCATAATTCTGGTGCCTTTGTGACACTGAATAATAGACATTGTATTTATGAATACCAGCTGAAGCAGTATTACAGTTATGCTGTTTTTTCCCCAGCATGTTCAAGAATTTAAGACTGATAATCTATATTTTGGTCTTCTGGGCCTTTTCAGAAAAGCTTCTTTGGAGATGCAATGTCACAACTGCTGAAGTGTTTTTCTCCCTCTGATTGTACTTGATCTCTTATCTAACAAGGCCTGATTCCAGCTTTGGCTGACATTTCTGCTTTAGAAGGTTTACTTTTTTCAAAAGGCAGTATGAAAAATTCCGAAAAGGAGCAATACCAAATCTGCTTTTGGGATTTTGAATCAGAGCTGCTTCACAGTTTGTTCTGATTTAAAAGGAGTCTGTCTCTGTTTACTGCTTGATCATTTGTTTTCAGGAAGACCAATCTAGCACAGAAAAGCTCCAATTTAAGTAGTCATCTCTTGTCATGTTCCACTGAACGTTCCCAGGAAAACTCCAAATTTGTTTAAAAATGCACTTGAGCACTAACAGGCATGGAGTATCATCCACCTCTCCAGGAAACCGGTTTCAGTGTCTGACCACCCTCACAGTACAAAAATGTTTCCTAATGCTCAGTGTAATCCTTGCCTGGTATCTCTGTGCCATCCCCCTCCTGCTTCTCCTCCTGAGGGAGCTACAGGGAGCACTGATGTCCTCTTGGCCTCTTCTTCTCTGGGCTTGGCAATCCAAGTGTCCTCAGCTTCTCATTAGAGGACATGCCTCCCTGCCTTGACACCAGATTTGATACCTTCTTTGGATGCTCCCATCTGTGCCTGACTCCAGCATTGCTCTGTCCCAGGTGCAGCCTCCAGCATTTTCCTTTGTTGGATTTCATGCTGGTACTGATTGACCAGCCATCCAGTCTATCTAGATCCCCTTGTAAGGCCTCCTGTCCCTCCAGGGAATCAATAGCACTTCCCAGTTCAGTATTATTAGCCGACTGCCATCTGATTAATGGCAGTTTTCAAGCTTTTTTGCAGCTTCCTTTGCCTGTTTGACAGTGAGTTTGCCTGAGACTCGGAGGGTGGTAAGGTGGAACTCAGACCATGAGTTTACTTGACGCTTATCTTTGGGGTCTTGCAATGCAAGCGCACAGAAATTGTTTCCCTATATCAACATTAATTGTCATTTCCTGGTAGTTTTATTCTGGTACTAGTAGATCAAGATCACAATATTACATCATTAAATAGCATCTTTACCCAGATGGGAGAATCCTAGTGGCTGGGAACTGTTGAATTTTTGTGTTTTTGTTTGTTTGTTTTTGTGTTTTTTTTTCCCTGATGGAAGTGTGTCACAGTGCTCCTATCAAAGTGTCAGGTTAATTTTGGCATTTCTATATACTTAAGGACCAATAATCCTTAAATAAGCATAATGTCTTTTATATTTAATATCTAGATGAGAGAAATCAATGCATATGATTTTTGTTGTTGTTATTCAGTTTGTTTTAGATATGGTTGGAAGAGGATTGTAATTTTTAACTTTAATGTCACATAACAGATGAATGTTTGGTTTGAATGATGCTTGAGAATTCTCTTTATAAAAAAAATACACATTTATTTTCTTTTCTATAAATATTTGAATTTGCACAGTGGTTTTAAAACTTACCAACGTAATGTCTATGTTAAAATTAGATAGAGTAGCTACTAAACATAGATGCCTCTAAATTTATGTAAAACAAATTTCTTCTAAGAGAACATGCTATTGTGAATTATTAATGCAGCTTATGTTGCATAGAAAAGGCAAAATGTGTTTAAATTAGTTGCAGTCATTTCACATTTGAAGTAGAAAGATACTATCTAGATGGGAATTTTACTACAGTAAAATTGAACTATTTTATCAGACTCTACAAAATGTGTTCATTTGTAAGGTCTCAATCAGCAGTAAATTTTTTATATAAGCTGAGGTAAGCAAAACTTAAAATGGCATGAGATCCAACCTTAACCTAGCACTTAATTAAAATTTCTGGTGACATAAATGAAAGATCACTCTACTCCCTAAATGACTTAACACGAAGATACAATTAAAAGCCAAGCTCTCTGTTAATCTTACTTGGGAAAAATATCAAGTGCAAATCAACAGTAACATACCCTCAAGGTGCTACCTGAATTACAGTGTAGAATTTTGCCGAACACTATGTAGGGTTTTGTATTCTGATAAAATTGCTTTGCTACAAGCAAGTTCTAACGTATAACTCTTCACTACTTTTACCTTCTCCCTCACCAGCTTTTCTGGGCTTACTGAGCAAAACTCTGGGCTGATAGTGATTTGCCTGGAGCTGACCACTGTGTTCTGTTGAGCTATATATACATTCAGGTTCCACACCTAAGTGGTATTTCTTAATGACAAAGGAGCTTAATGCAGCAGGTTGCTAAGAAGAAAACTCAATAGATCAACAACACCAACTTATTGTTTTTAGATGTGAAATGTTTTTATTTAGCTCTATCAAATAATCAGATTTTACTCCCTGGAATGAATTGTATACTTGTTGGGACCAGGAGGTACCAGTTTGTGGATGGGGCTGGAGGCAGTAAATGCAACTTCGCGTTTATTCTTATTGGTAATTCATAAAATCCCCACAGAGCCTATAACTTGTTTAGTATAACTACAGTGTATCAACAAAGCTTTGATTTTATTTTTTAACAATATATTTAATTTTTAAACAGATGTTTAAAAATCTGTTTATTACAGTAGCTTAAACTGAGTTCTGTTTTAACTTTCCATTACATAAAAAGTACATCAAATTCTGATAAGCGAGTAGCACAAATGTCTGCTTTATTTTTCAATATCTCTGAATAACTGAGCAGCTGATGTGATTTTATGTAGAAATGAAGATAAGGCCATATATGTTTTTATGCTAAAGTGGCACTTTTTCAGAAATTAATAGAGCTAATCAGGTAGGTGTGAAGGAGTAATTGGACATTTATTTATTTATCCATTTATTTAGATTGTTGGTTTCTATATGATTTCACTCTAGTTTTCCTCATTTTTTTTCTCAGTTTCTTAACAAGCCTGCTATTCTAGTTTTGAGATAAACTGTTTGGGGCAGGATTTGTTGCTCAATTTGCTTTTGGCATGCTGTGGGGGACTGTAGAACTACATTCTGTTTGTAGCTTGGTTATTTTATAACTGATTTTTGTAAGCAATATTGGAAAAACAAAATCAAGTGCGCTAATGATACCTAACCTACCTAATATTTTTAAACGTTCATACTGATATTGAGAGGGAATCATGTCCATTATTTAAACCTTTTAGATAAAAAACTTCCACTTACTTTAGTTTGGACTGAGGAATGTATCTCAAAGTTGCATGTCTAAAGTAGAAGGCAGAGCGTAGACCTGCTGCTGTGACGTAATTGTGTGGATGATGACTGTCTTAAAAATGTCCAGATTTTTTCCACTGTTTTTGATCTGATTTTATTTGGTTTGAACAAATGCCTCTCTGATACAAGGGAAGTTTATGATACTTGTATAGAAGTATAAATATGTATGTGCTGCATTGTAAAAATGATTTTGTTCAGCCACATCCAGAGAATGGGATTAGTATGTGGCTGCATGTATTATGCTATATATCATAGCTGTTGGTGTTGTTGCATTTTTTTTTCTGGGACCAGGTAGTGTGTTGACTGCAGTACTACCTTTGAACTCCTCCAGAATGAAGGATATTGGAGAGAAATTTCAAAACATGCTGGTAAAACTTGCACTACTAATGTGCTCTAGAAACTTCTGTTGTGTAGAAATTCTGCATAGGTTAGAGATAAGTTTTGAGTCTGGCAGTAAATTAATTTACTGCATGGAATTTATTTATTCCTAGTTAAGATTTACATTTTTGGTTTTTTTGCAGATGCTGTTTAAATATTGTATTCCCCTTTAATGAGAATATCCTCATCACATTAAATTACTTCTAAATTTTAAATTCATCATTCCATTCCCATGTGAAAATTTACTTCTAAATATAACACGGATAGCCTAGTATGCATTCTGCTTGAGGGATCAAAAGTCTTTAAAGATATGTGTGAGTGTAGAGATATATTTTACAGACTGCACAGTTACTAGATGAAGCATGGATTCTTGGAAAGTGAGACCTCTAACATTAAAAAATGATGCTTGGTATTGGTGATGGCTTTGCAATGAGGATCTTGATCTTTTAAGCTAAAGCAATGTCGTTGGGGATAATGGGGAAAAGAAAGCTGAGGTCTGCTGTTCAAATGTAGGCTTCTGTTAATAAGTTAATGTTTTGGTTTAAAATCAAAATGTATGTCTGAGACATTGTTTTTCTATCTTATTGATTTAATGTTGGTAAAAGCTTTAGTCCTTTGGAAAAAAAATTACTGGCTTTGTGCAGATGTTTTATTGTGATAGATCTATTATCCCACTATTAGAAGATAAATGACTGATCTTTTCCAGTTTCTGTGCCTCCAGAAAATTGAAATAAGAAGGGGGATATCATTTGGGCTGTATGATTAGGGCAGGTGGGGTGGCCATTAATTTAAGAGAGAAGAATCTTGGCAGCATAGGCCAACTTGCACTATATTATCAATCAAACCTCGATGTACTTCTTGTGATGACCCAGCACTCTCAGGTTTTCGCAGCATTAATTAGAATTCATGACAAAATAGATGCAAGGAAACGTTTTGTACCCTTCATAATTTTATAGAAAATTTATTGTTATTAGAGGAACCATTTGCTTAGTGTGATTTTTTTCATTACCAGCTTGTCAACTAGCATAGATAATCTGGAGAAAATATGAACTCCATAGATTGGGTGTCACTTTTGTTGATGGTTCATGTAGTTTACCTTGGAGCACAGCTAATGGCTGAAGTTCATAGCAACAGCACAGAAAAATGTGGCAACCAGTGGAAGACAAATGAAGCATGCTTATTGCTTTAATACAAAAAATACATAAATGGAAAGCAGCATGTGAGTTTGATGAGCTCATTGCTAGTTTTGTTGGAGTGATTTATATTTTATCCTTACACAAAAAGCCGCTATTGACACAGTGAGATGGAAATTAACTGACTGTTTTTTGGAAACTAATATTTTTCAGTTTTATATTCTGATTGGATCATTTTGTTTTAATTCTAAATATTTTTATGGAATGTTGAGCATTTAATAAACAGATATTATAAGCTGTTCCTCTGGTGTTTAGATGTATAGTGAGATCATACTATTGGGTAACAGTATCAACTAGAGTAGCGTCATATTAAGAAAGCATTAGGAAATCCTCTCACATAAATCCTTTAGCTACAACATCCGTTTTCAGTTTATTTTATATTCTCACTTCTATTTTTTTTTCACTTAAAATGAAACACTTGATTGAGGAAAATGCAATTATAAGGGTAGGGGGGCAGGGTTTTAAGTAATGTGTGTTGTATGGCAATTTCTGTATTAACTTCTAAAGCCAGAGGCTCACTACAGGTGAGAAATTCTTGTTCATCTGGTGCACCTCTTGCATCCCATAATGAATGTTCAAATTTTTAATATTTTTAAGCGTTCACGAGTGACAGCGTTCTCACTGTAAACTTGAGTGGGTTACTGATGTGAATGGAAATAAATAATTAATTTAAATTCCTGTATTTCAGTGTGGTTGGCTATTTCTTCGTATTCAGCTGTGTTTTTCTCCTGGTAATGGAGCTTTCTAAAATACTGTGCTGTTGATGATGCCAGGTTGTCTGTTCACTGTCGCTGCTCCCACTCTTGCAGAAGGAAGACACAGATTATTCTGCATCACCTCTATGTCCCAGCATAAATTTTAAAACTTTCTTCCAGCCTGTGAATTGCAAAGGAACTGACAAGTCTGTAGTTCTCCAGATTTGGTGGACTACTGAGAATGGAACGATCACTGCTCTTCAAGAAGGAGGGAATGAATATATGCTTAGTCTTTTGATAAAACATCTCAGTTTAAATTAATTTAGAAATCTATTTTAGGTATCTCTTCTGCCTGTGATCATGTTGCTTAGATCTTTTAGGTCTGAACACAAATTATTTTATATCAGCTTTGAAAGTATATTTAAATAGAAGAGAAATACAGAAAGACTCGAGTACAGCGCTAGTAGCAGTAAGAAGCGAGGTAACTGTGCTACAACTCCAGTCAGACACCAGCATGTGTATTGTCCTTCACCTGTGAACCTAAGATGTGTAAATATTAGGCTGCAAATATTTTTACAGTCATAAATCTGTGTGTGTCTCCTTCTTTCCCTCCCTCCTTTTCCCCTCTTATATTTCAAACCTGTCAAGAGACACTATATTGTGTGGAAGTGTGGAATATCCATAATAACAGAGTCTATGAGTTAGTGGAAAAAAAAAGTCTCTGGGGACTCAAAGTGCCATCACACTATCACACTAAAGTGCTTTATCACACTACCTTTTGCCTGGAGCTGACCACTGTGTTCTGTTGAGCTATATATCCATTCAGGTTCCACACCTAAATGTAAACTGGCAGTGTCTTTTAGTGACAAAGGAGCTTAATGCAGCAGGTTGCTAAGAAGAGAACGCAATAGAACAACATCAACTTACTGGTTTTTGTGATGCAGCAAAACTATAAAATTATTTTAGATGTTAAATGTTTTTATTTAGCTCTATCAAATAATCAGATTTTACTCCCTGGAATGAATTGTACACTTGTTGGGACCAGGAGGTACCAGTTTGTGGATGGAGCTGGAGGCAATAAATGCAACTTCACGTTTATTCTTATTGGTAATTCATAAAATCCCCACAGAGCCTGTAACTTGTTTAGCATAATAGCGAGACCATATTCTGAGCTGTTTTCTTTCAATTGTAATGTTGGGCACATACTAATAAACCAAATGTCAGCCAAATACAGGGAGAAAAATGTAACATATGAATATCATTGTATTTAATATTTCTCAAAAAGTACCATTTCAATAAACTGCACTCCTATTTAATTGCTTACTTTAAGTCATTGGGGAAATTTTAGAGGTTGAAATGCAGATCCCCAGTGCTCAGATAGAATATGACATTAATTTGCTGCCAGAAGGCTATACTGCATGCATGCCAACTGCATACATATCAGCTGCTTCATATAAAGTCTCATCATTTTACTTACTTGACTTAACATGTACTTTGACACAAAACAAATCTTAATTAAAGCATTAGAGAAAAAAAAGAAATTCTAGGCAAACAATGACATGTCTCTATAATGCATAGTCAGCTATGGTGGTTTTCCTACAGTTAAAATAGCTTGCTGTCTAAAATCAAACAGCAACCAGAAAAGGGATTTCCTTTATTTTTAAAAGAAAAAAACAAAACCCTATAAGAATATTTGAATAAGCCTTAAAGTGTTGGAACATTGAGAATCTATTTCAGTTTCTCATGAAAACAAAGCAGTATTTATAATCATACTCTCTATGAGGACGTCTGTATACAAAGACTAATTTCTTATGGAATCGAAATATGTAAGGTCATAACGTGGCATAAGTGATCCATTTCTGTAACTTTAAAACTGGTTTTTTGTTTGTGTTTTTTTTTTAAGCGTGGAAAACATGCAGAAATTCTTGTACTCTGTGAGGAAAAGTGTTAATACATCTCTGTATTGTAATTGCTAATTTTTACACCTTTTTTTTGACACAGCGTATTCATGAAACGCTAAGAAGAAATTTTGTATGACCATGTCAATTGGCCATATCAAGAGAGAGAAGTTTAGATCCCAGAGTAGTGCTGGAAAACTTACTCAGCTCATCTTTAGTTTGATCATGCCAGTGTTGTTAAGAGAATCCGAATAGACCTTGTCGGGCACATTGCTCTATTATACTTTGTTGTTATGTCCTGTTGTTTTTGAGTTAATGGCAAGTTTTCTGATAATTTATTTGGAAACTATAACTGTAAGAAAAAGAATGCTTACATAGCACTGTGTCTAAAGGGCCGAGAGCTAAGATTTATGTGTGTAAGACAAACGGCAAATGTTTGCTCTGTTCCAATATAACTACTCCTTTTTTTTTTTTTAATAAGATACCTTTCTGCGGGCCTAAAATTTTTTTGTCATTGTTGGTTGTTTTTTTTTTCCTTGAAAAGAAGCAATTCTAAATTCAGCCTATCTTAAAATGCTGAGAATATCTGGTATTAATTCAGATTCTCACTTCTTGGTGATCTGTAAAAGGAATACTGACCTTCTGGTTTATGTTTTGTTTTCTAGCTGGTAGCTGGCAGTGTTGTGATGGCATTTGAGGAAGTGTGTCCAGATAGAATAGATCTGATTCACAAGAACTACCGAAAGCTCTGTAACTTGCTGGTGGATGTAGAAGAATGGGGTCAAGTTGTTATAATCCACATGTTAACGCGATACGCACGTACACAGTTTGTAAGCCCATGGAAGACGGTAAGTTTGTGGATCTTTTAATTATCTTGCGTGTTTGAATTCTGAACTACTTAAAATTTTGCATATACTTAGTTTTTAAGAGGCATTTAAATGCAGATTTTAATAAAATTAGAAATCAAATGAATAAGCCTTCACTCTTGCAGATCTCACTGACTCAAGGATTCCGCTACACAGGCTTCCATGAAAATTTGCTCTGCAGGCTCTCACCTGTTGTAATTTACTCCAGGTGTATCCAGTTTTTTCATTGTTTTGAGTGAGGTAGTTCTTTGCTGTGGATTTTATGTGAGTCAGCATTAGAAAAGTTTACTGTTCTGTTCCGAAATGGACAGATTCTACTTTCATTTTACATACAAGTACTTAATATTATAGCATATTGAACAGAGCTTAAGTGATTTAATAATAAATTCAGACTGTGTGGAGACATGCATGCTTTTTTTTTCAAATGTGTGGTGTAGATATTTTCTGACATTTTCGTTTTTATTACATGAGTACACCTTTATTTAAACTTAGGAAAAAGGGATATTCAAAGTAAAAATCCCATCACTTCCAACATCAAAAGGGCTCAAGAAATTGATGCAAAGAGAATACTTCTGCAAAGAGCAGTAGGAAATTGCTCTATGACTCTGCTTGTGTTTATTGTACGGGGTAGGAGTGTTACTACTGTGAAGTTTTACCATTTAACTTTAAACTAATTCATACTTAAAGGTGTGTAATATTCATTGATATGTGTAATATTTTACGTTAGTGGAAGATGAACTTTGTACAGTGACATAAGAGGATGTCTGGTGTACTTATTTGTAGTGAACGTAAGATGAGTCCAGAACCTACAGAAATCTGCATCATTTGATTTCATTTCAGGTGAAAGTGAAATTATAAGAACACATCTTTCCTTAAGATTGCTTAAATTATGGAAAGTCTTTTAGATAATGAGACACTTGAGTAATTTGTTTTCCTAAACTACTTGAGACAGAATGTTTTCTCTTTGTTGCTTGTTGAAAGAGAGCTACTTGCGTTCTTCACCCTGGAACTTCATTTTTTTAAAGAATCAAAATCAGTACCTGCAGTAATTTACCTGCAGGTATGGTTTCTCAATTAATTTAATCCAATTTTAGTTGGTGATGAGATGAAGGAAGAGAAGGAGGAGATGGCCTTGTGTCTTTGATTGAGCTTAGAGGTTTTGATAGTATTAGGCTTCTTTCAGACTAATGTACTTCCTTTCATTGAGACAGGGTGGATGACAGTTAATGCTATGACTTCTATTATACAAATTTAAAAGGTTCATGTAACGGTACTGCCTATGTCAAGCTAAAATTGTTCATCTCTGGTATTTTATTAATAATACTTTGTTACTTCTTTTATGAGCTTCAGTGCAAAATTTAGTTTGTCTACCTACTCAGCAATTAAATTAGCAGCTTTTTTTCTGGGGCTGGCTGAAAAGCATGCCTTTGTCAATAGGTTCTTAAATGAACACATCATACAACGGGGCATCTTGTGCAGTAAAAGAGATTTTTAATTTAGTTTATTTGCATCATTATGGATCAGTATTTAGGCTGTTTATATGTAAATGTACGATTTGAGGAACAATTAAGTGTTGACAAAGTAGATTGCAGTCATATCAATTGCAGCACATTTTACATAATTTTTCTAACTGACATCTTTGATGATAAATAGTGGATGCCAAGTCAAAGCCGATTATACAGTGCACTAGGAATTCATGGCGCTGTCAGGGAGAAGACCGATTGACTTTAAATTTACATATTAATGAGAAGATTTGTTAAGAGGGTGCTTGACTATAGAAAATAACAGCACATTTATAGGGCACGACACTTTATAAATAAAGCTGATGCAGGAAAATGGAAATTAAACCTATCAGATTAATAAATTCAAGACTGCTAAAATGCATATTTGCATTTTTATTCACTAAAATTTACCTTACTTTTTGAGAAACGTGCTTCTTTTGTCCAATTTGAGCTAATTCTCAGCAAGTAATTGTTTAACATTTTGTTTTTTTGTGCTTTATCCTAAAAATATTTGTAACAACTATCAGTTACAGAGAAAAATCTATTTTTAACCAGATTCTCTAAATTGTTGCAAAACTCTTAATAGCATTAATATCCATTAAGCAAGAGTACTTAGTTTTATATTCGTATTTTTTTGTTTTTCTGAGGGATTTTCATTCTGGTCATGAATTTTCTGAAGAATGTCCTTGCTTTACTGCAAGTCTTGAAATGCTTGGAGGCTGGTTTTGAAGTAGTTACTTGTTTATCAGTAACCTTTTTTTCCACTTTTCTCCAACTTTAACAAGTATTAAATGTAAAGAGAGCAAGTCACTCACCCTGGAGTGACAGTTTCTGCCCAGAACAGATGAGCAAGGATGATTTAAGCCATTTTCTGTGTAGTGACGTATTTTATGCCAGTTTTAATTTTTTGCCCATCCCTTTTCCCAGAAGTTTTTGGAGCTGTTGTTTGCAAATAGATCATGAACCATTACATGTTAGGGTATAACACATGGAGATGCTTAAAACAAAGTTGCTGTTGGCTTGCATGAATGTGTGTTCTTGTAGTCTGGCAGTTCAGGAACAGATTTTAAAGCTGTGCAGCTGTCTCTGTTTTAGCAGTGAAGCAAGTATGATTTGAGGCTCAGGGCTCTCAGGGCTGGTTAGCTTTATTTCAGACAGTTGCAGGTTTCAGATGTAAGCTTTATTAATGTTCAATTAAGATTTGGGGAAAAAAAAAAAAAGATTAATTCAGATTGCTTATGGTCTTCAATCAGTGAAATTACTTATAAACTAATACTTATGAGAATCATGTCCCCAGGTTTTCAAGTTTACATTTTTAGGATTATTAATCCACTGAATTATTAAAGCATTACTCAACTTAAAGCACTTACAAGTTGAGATTGACATCAGTGATAGGGATGTCAGGGATGGGAATGAAGCCTGAAGAAAAAATGACCTTAGAGAATAAAGACTTCCAGGAGAAAAATAGCAAGTCTTTCAGTGTATGTATCCAAAACTGTGAGTCATGGAAAATAGCCTGGCTCTGAAGGAGTAATGGGAAAATAATCAATAAATAAGTAAATGATTTCCAGCTCAGATAAAATATTGAATAGTATTATGCTTTTTGCTTATTTTGAACGCTCATTTGTATGCTTAGCATGCAATCTCAGCTTTACTTCTTTTTTCCACAAGTTCAATTATTTTGGTTTTTGAGAATTTTTCAACATTGAAGCTTAATAGAGTTGATTTAAGGGAACAGAAATAAATTAACTCATGTTTAATTTGTGGGGTATAGACTATTTTGATTACTCTTGCAAAAAACAGATCGCATGTTTTCCTTGGGAAAAATACCACAATGTTCAATATTAAAAATGTTTTCCATGGCACTTAACATATAAAGCAGGTTTCATTATAGTTACAGGACTCCTGTGCCAAGACCCTATTGAACTTCATATGATTTAGTTTTTATGGTCATCAGGCAAAGGGAAAATCTATCCTAGTATGGCTGTAAGAATTTCAGCATTTGTTATATGACAGACAAATAGCAGTGTTTGTCCCCTACAAGCAAGTTTAAGTTTAAGGCCATTTAATTACTTAATTGCCCTTAACAGTTTGTACTAATTTCTTCTATTCTGGATATTTGTTTCCAGTTTTTATATTAATTTCAAAAAAACAAAAAGCTGTTTCTGCCAGTTAAGACACCTACATATTCGAACAGAATCTTCTATAAATACTGGTTGCTTTGCTGAGGGAGGGAGAAAACTGTAGAATTTTCATGGTTAGGAGCATACGTCTCTACTTGGTAAGAGAGTCTTTTTTGAAATAGACGTGCGTTTGCTTTCTCTGAGAATCTACCAAGGTTTCACTTTTCAGAAACATGCACCTTAGAAACAATTTAGCTTCCAGTTAAGTGGAACCTATTCTTGTTTTGGCTTGCACTGTATAAGCACTATTTTTCTTGTGTTATCTAGGTTTAAAAATTTGGATTTTTGTAGTTTTAGGATGTTACAAGTGATAGTAGGGAAATTCACTGTTGTTCCATAGTTTGCTGAGCACTTCCACTAAACACCAAGCAGTAATAGAGGTGGAAGTTGTCAAATGTTGAATTTCTTAGGTTAAGACAGAGATGGTGGGGAAGTTTGGGCAACAGGCTCTCTCAAGGCTCCTTTCCCTTCTTCTTCCCTTTTTTAGGACTTCCTTTGTTTTCTATTTCGCATAAGGCTTGAGTACACGAGGATATCACTGAAGGCAAAATGTGAATGGTGACAGTGTTTTCTAATGGTTCGATTTACCTTTTTTTTTTTTTTAACTTGAAATGACTTTCTCAGATTCTTTCAGGTATTGTGTAAGAACATAAATTTTATGGTTGTTAAACTGTGAATCATTATCTTGTGAAATAGTATCTCCCTGAGCAAGAAAAAAACATTTTTATTGTGAAAGTGATCAAATGTCAGAACGTGTTGTCCCTGGCAGTTATGCAAAAGCCAAAACAGAGTGTTGGACCAGATGAGGTTCCTTCCAAACTCCACCATTCTGTGACCTCCGTTCTTTTTGTTAAATGCTTTAAAACGTTTCTTGCTCTTGCAGTGTTTTCTTAGTATATTACAGTTATGAATTCTTAGTGTATTCTGTAAAGGTTATGGTTATGCATGATGGAATCCAGTGTGAAATGGCTATATTAAGACTGCTCTAAGTGTTTAGCACTGTTCTAAATATCTTTATTATTCTCCATGTTGAGTTGCACATCTAAGGAACAGTAAGTGTAAATAATAATGATGCAGTCAGAGCATATAAGGAATACTGTCTGTCCTTAACTTTTTGTAGTACTCTATAAAGAGTATTCTGAATCAGTTCTGTTGAGAGCATAATAAAAGTCCTAAATCCTACTTTGCAATGCTGAGAACAGAAGAAGGGAAAGGTATATTCAGGTTGACAATGTACTCTTAGCTAGGTGAATTACCTAGGTAAAGTGATAAAAATAAAACAAGCTAAAGTACTTCAAAAATATTCTGTATGTAAATCATTATTAAATGAAGATTAGTAAGGAGCCGTAGACAGTCAAACATATTTAAGAAATATCGAGAATATCATTTAATCTTTTAGGAATAATTTATCAAGATAAATGTAGGTTGCTCTGAAAGTAATGCCTCCTTTTTATTTCTATGGAAACTACAACAGATACAAAGAGCAACGCTATTTAGTAGAGCAGATTCTCAGCAACAAAGCACTCTTCTTCTACAGTCACCACCTTTAGCTATGCAATGAACAAGAGCCTGCGCACCACACTTGTAAGAATCTGCACCCACTGTACAGTGGGTGTGGTAGGACAATCCAACCAGGATTGGCAGCGTCTTCAAACTGGTGTGGGGCCTTGTCTTACTGTGTTGCAAGGGAAAGGTGTCTTCTTCTCTGGCATGACTCTGGAAATCCAAGCCTTCAGTTTAGGCAGCATTGCAGTGTAGCAGTCAAAACTGATGGTTTGTCCAGGTTCCTGGAAATCCAGAAAGATCACCACTTTCCTGTCCCAAAAGGCAGTGCAAATCTCTTTACCAGCTAAGGGCTGTGTCTTGAACTTTTTCTCGGGAATTCACTTGTCACCTCTCCATGGATTGCTGCTTTGACTCTGTCTCATAGTGGTGACACCACATCTCGTTATCAGTAATGATGCTGTCCAGGAAATTGTCACCTTCAATTTTGCACTGGTTCAGTAGATCCTGACAAACTTGTTATGGTGTTGCATTCTGTTCCTGTGTAAGCACCCATGGGACCCACCTGCTGCGAACTTTGCTACTACCATTTCCAATGCATTAAAGCCAATATTCAGCTCTGTACATAGTCCCCTAGTTGTAATCTGCCAACTCGCGCAGATTAACTGATTGTGATCCTCTTCATGTTGTGTTAGGACAGCTGTGTGTGGTCATCCAGAATGTGGCTTGTCTTCCATATTGCTGTTGCTGCTGCTAAAACACACCACCCACAGTGTCACTGTGTTCGCATCCACTTTTTTTGACTTCATAAACACTCAGCAAGCAGTGATGAATGCCTATGATGCAGTTTTTTCCGCATGGAGGATTTTGATGACAGATCTTTACTTCATATGCACTTCTGTGTCAGACACCACTGTTTGTGTCAGTACCATTTTGTCAGAGTGTTCCTCTGCTGCCATTAATGGCAGAGCAACAAAATGTAATGGAATACTAGTGGGAAGGTTCAGCCTCTACTGCCATACCACCAACATCTGCCTCTGACATTGTGGTCCAACATCATCTCTTGCTGGTAGAGATGGAGTGACGACATTGGTGGACAGGGGAAGGGTGATGGATATCATCTACCCGGACTTCTGCAAAGCCTTTGACATAGTCCCTCATCACATCCTTCTCTCTAATTTAGAGAGGTATGGATTTGAAAGATGGACAGTTGAGTGGATTAAGAACTGGTTGGCTGGTCACAGCCAAAGGGTTGTGATCAACAGTTCTATGTCTGGGTGGGTGGAGGCTGGTCACAAGTTGTGTCCCCCAAGGCTTGGTCTTGGGACCGGTGCTCTTCAACATCTTTATCAGTGATACAGATGATGGAATCAAGTGCACCCTCAGCAAGTTTGCAGATGGCACCAAGCTGAGTGGTATGGTCAATACGCTGGAGGGAAGGGAAGCCATCCAGAGGGACCTGGACAGGCTGGAGAAGTGGGCACATGTGAAACTATGAGGTTCAACAACGCCAAGTGCAAGGCATTCCACTTGGGTCGGGGCAATCCCAGATATTTATACAGACTGGGGGAAGAACTCCTTGAGAGCAGCCCTGTGGAGGAGGACTTGGAGGTCCTTGTGGACAAGAAGCTGGACATGAGCCAGCAGAGTGTGCTTGCCGCCTGGAAGGCCAACTGTGTTCTGGGCTGCATTAAAAAAGGGATGGCCAGCAGGAAGAGGGGGGTGATTGTCCTCCTCTACTCAGCTCTTGTGAAGCCCCATCTGGAGTACTGCGTTCAGGCCTGGGGCCCCCAGAACAAGAAAGATGTGAAGCTCTTGGAATGGGTCTAGAGGGTGGCCACTAAGATGATCAGAGAGCTGGAGCGCCTCTCATATGAAGAAAGGTTGAGGAAACTGGGCTTGTTTAGCTTGGAGAAGAGAAGGCTCCAGGGAGGCCTCATTGTGGCCTTGCAGTATTTGAAAGAAGTGTATAAACAGGAGGGAGAATGACAGTTTATGAGGGTGGATAGTGATAGGACAAGGGGGAATGGTTTTAAACTGAGACAAGGGAGATTTAGGTTAGATATTAGGAGGAAGTTTTTCACTCGGAGGGTGGTGACGCACTGGAACAAGTTGCCCAGACAGGTTGTGAACGCCCCATCCCTGGAAGCATTCAAGGCCAGGCTGGATGTGGCTCTGGGCAGCCTGGTCTAGTGGTTGGTGACCCTGCCCATGGCTGGATGGTTGAAACTAGATGATCTTTGAGGTCCTTTTCAACCCAGGCCATTCTATGATAAAATAGGAAGCATTACTTTCAAAGCAACCCTCAGTATTTTGTAGACGTTACAGAAGCTTCACTTAGTTGTTTGTGCTGTGTGGTTCTATTAGGTGGTAGCTTTCTCAACATTTTTTTCTTCCCTTTTCACCAAAAGATTTAAGCCACAAGATTTCACTTCATGGGGATTAAAAGTAGTAATCTCATTTTCAGCTTCTTTTAAGAAGTCCTCTCCAGATGCAAATTAAAACCACCTCCTAGGTTTAGCAGATTTACATGTTCCTGATCTAGACGATAAAGCCAGAAGATGAAGCATATTTCAGAAAGCTGGTGTGCATATGTTATGCTGCTTATTTCTTCCATTCTTACAATGTCCATCTCTACTGGAGAATTCTGGATTCAGCTGTTTTCCCTTTTCACCAGAGTACTTCCTAACTAGGTTCTTGCAGATATACATGAGGAGGAGTTAATGTATGATAAAATTTATGTTTATTTAAAGATATTTGGTGAAGTAATTGGGAAGTAACGTGGACTGGTTAGCCATTTGACTGCGATACCGGTTTTAGTGCATAACAAAAGAAGAGTAACTTAGAGCATAGATTTATAACAAAGAACAAAAATGACTTAAATTAGGGAAAACAGAGTTCTAAACAAATTCTAAAGAGAACTTTCTGGTCGTTGTATTTCATGACCGCTGCGAATAGTCTCTTTTCTCACTGATAGGAAGCATTACTGTCTTTCTTTCTTCACATTTTTTTCCTCCGTTCTCCTGTGTTAGGACTAGTGTTTCTAAGGGAATAGATCTGTCAGAATAATACTTGGAGGGACAGGAAGGGTTAGATTTCAGCTGCATGAGCTTTCTAATTTGATCTACTTTACCAAGCATTTACTACTGACACAGAATTATAATCTGTAGATAAAAATGACGTCTATCTTTGCAGCAAAGTGTGTTGCTATGGTTACCCAAAGTATCTCGCTGTGGAATTGCAGCAGTGGGTAGAACTTGTGTAGGTAAGTTCTATAGGACACCTGTGTCAGCTGAAATTAAGAAAGTAACCACTGTTTTTTTTTGTAACTTTCTCTGGAAAGAGTTTCTGTGTAATCCATCCAATGCTGTGGTCTTACCTTCTTGACTCAGAATGAAGGTGTGTTGTTACTCATATATAGGATGAGACATCTTTTCTGGTGATTTTTTGCAAATAAGTTGTTAAAATTGTGTTTATGTCTATCTAGATCATTGACTTGTTGGTGGTAAATACTGAAATGCTTTTTTGGAAAACTAAGTATTAATTGTTTAACTGCTAATCATTTTCAATTTAAATATCAGATATACCAAACCCCTGTCAGCCTATGTCCTATTCAAGCTATCTATTCAAGTTTTTGGCTTTAATTTTGGTAATCTCTGTGATAAATAATCATGTAAAATTGTGTAAGCAATGTGAAATGAATATTATCTGCATACTTAGAGGCCATCTTGAATTCCAGAACATTAATAAATTTTGTTCTGAGCATCTGTCCACAGGAAATTCTTTGCTTACTACCTCGTGTGGCCTTTTCATTGTTATATCAAGGTTTCCTTAAAATATATAGAAAAGTTGCAAAATAAACTTTTTTATCTCCCTTTTCACAAAAGTAAGCTTTTGCTTAATTTTTCCTCTGAAGAAGACCTGTGTGACTGCAGTGAGGATGCTGTAGTCTCTTGAGACTGAGACTGCATGCTTTTTGATTTGGTTTATTGCATATCTCTAAAGGACCGTAGGGAACATGAAGCACTTTATCCAAAATTTCAAATTATCTTGGATTGGTCTGCTTTTTGACTGTGTATCCATATGTTTGTTCCAGCTTATGGTTAAAAAACATGCCAGACAAGACGACTAGGGGTAAGTTAGGCCTAAATCTGAATGGTAGCAGCACCTGCTTTTCCAGTATGACTCTACCACCAGAATAAATTTGCCACTATTTTTGGTGTGTGAATATCACTGAAACACACATGCTTTAAGTCAGACTGATGGGCCTGTAGTTTCCCAGGTCCTCCCTCCAGCCCTTCTTGTGGATGGATGTCAAATTTGCTAGCCTCCAGTCAGCTGAGATCTTCCAGAATAGCCAGAACTGCTGACATGATGGAAAGTGACTTGGTAAGCACATCAGCTGGCTTTGTCAGTACCCTTGGGTGTATCCCATCTGGCCCCATAAACTTGTGTGCACCTAAGTGCTGTGGCAGGTTGCTAACCATTTGCTCTTGGGTTATGAGGGCCTCTTTCTGCTCCCTATCCCTACCTTCCAGCTCAAGGAGGGTACTGGGTACCAGAGAACAATTGATCTTACTGGTAAAGACTGAGGGAAAGAAGGCATTAAGTACCTCAGCCTTTTTTTCTCCTTCATCATTATGCTTCCCCCCACATCCAACTAGAGATTCTCCTTAGTCTTCCTTTGTTGCAGGACATTGCTTTTGGCTTTGTTGAACTTCATGAGTTTCATGTGTCCAATTCTGAAGCTTGTCAAGGTCCATCTGGATAGCATCCACTCTCACAAGTGTATGAACTGCACCACTTGAGTCAGTGGCTGTGCTTGCTGAGGGTGTAATCAATCCCTCTATCTACAACATTTACGTAGATACTAAATAGTGTTGGTCCAGTAGCAATCCTCTTGAAGATCACTCCTCACTACTGGATTCCATTTGGATATTGACCCATTGACTGTAACTGATTGCTGCCATCCATCCTGTTCCCTGTTCTTTTAATAGCCCGTCATCTATCAAATTCATTTCTTTCCAATATTGAGACAGAATGTTGTGGGAGACCATAGCAAAGACCTTATAGAATTCTAGGTAGGTGGTATGAATTTCCTTTCCAATGCAGTCACTTCATTGTAGAAGGTCACCAGATAAGTCAGGCATGGTTCTCCCCAGGTGAAGCCACATTGGCTGTCTCTAATCACCTCTGTGTCTCCCATATGCTTCAACATAACTTCTAGGAGAATCTCTTCCATAATCTTACAGGACTCCTAGTAGAGGCTGACTGTTTAGTAGTACGTAGGGTTCTCCTTATTACCATTTTAAAAATGGGTACGCTGTTCTCTTTTCACTAGCCACTGGGGACTTCACTTGACTTCCATGAGTTTTGAAATATGATGGAGTGTGGTTTGGCAGCTGCATCTGACAGCTCCCTCAGGATCCTCAGATGTATCTTTGCAGATTCCTCGGATGATTGATGTTCTCTTATGACGTGAAGGACTTCATACACCCAGACTCTGCCTTGAGATAAAGGAACTGCAGAGATCTGAAAAGAGTGATTGCCAGTGAAAACTAAGGCAGTATACTCTGAAGTCGTTTAGCCTATCATTTGTTTTGCAAATCTGTATTTCTTTGTATTCTCACTATTGTATGTCTTCCACATGATATTGAAATTAGTATGATTTTGTGGTAAGAGGAAGCTATTTTATGTCTGACTTCCATTTTGAAAAGGATTGAACTGTTTTACGTAAATTAAAACTGTTAAACAAATAACTGTTAAAATAAGTTAAACTCTTAAATAAATTATTATTAAAATAATTATATAATTCATTTAATTCTAACTGCAGGTATTGTGAAACTTTGTTACTAGCATAATTGGAAATTTGAGGTTGTTGCAGAAAGATGTTAATTAGTTCAACATATTTAACTCTTAGTCCCTGTTTTTAGATGGTAGTCCTAGGCCTATGTGCTGCTTCTTACAGAAGTGAGAATGAGCTTTTGAACAATGCTTTAGTTTTTGCATTAATTCAGTATGAAGTCATTTAGCACAGCTGTTTCTGCACTTGTGATATACTGGGAAAAAAAAAGTATTATTCTGTAGTCCTCAAGCCCATACTTTCACCTGTGTGAGATTCTTTTGTGTCTAAGCTATAGAATCAAACTTGAATGAATACAGACTTTCAGAAGAAAAAGTCATGGAGTCAGGAAGGCCAAGGCCCAGCTGGAATTGAACGTGGCATGGGGTGCAAATAAAAGCAGGAAAGGTTTCTACAGGTACATCAGGAAAGTCTTAGAAGATGTACTCACTCCTAGCAAGCAATATAGGCAGACTGGTAACAGTGGACAAGGAGAAGGCTGAGGTACTGTAACAGACCAAGGGAAAACACTTTCTGACTTTCCATGGTATGCCTGGGACATGACAGGTACTCAGCAACTTTTTTTGCCTCAATCTTCACTAGCAACTACTCTTCACACACCCCTCGAGCAGATGGGTCCGAAGGTGGGGACTGGGAGAGCAGTGTCCTCCTGCCATGAGGATCAAGTTTGTAACCACTTGAGGAACCTGAACATCCCGAAGTCTGTGGGTCCCAATGAGATGTGTCCCAGAGTCCTGAGGGAACTGGCTGATGTAGTTGCCAAGCCACTCGATAATATTTGAAAAGTCATGGTGGTCAGGTAAGTCCTTAGTGACTGGAAAAAAGGCAATGCTGATCCCATTTTTAAGAAGGGTGGGAAGGATGACCCAGGATATTACTGATCTGTTAGCCGCATCTCTGTGCTGGGGTAGATCATGAAACAGATCGTGCTGGGCACTGTGTTAAGGCACATGGAAGTGAGGGAGGTGATACAGGACAACCAGCATGGCTTCGCCATGGAACTTATTTAACTATAAGGACAGATTGGAGAGAGCTGAGGCTCTTCAGTATCTAAAGCAGGGCTATAAGAAGGAAGGGGACAGACTCTTTATCTGGGACTGTTGTGATAGGATGGGGGGAAATGGCTTCCAACTGAAACAGGGGAGATTTAGATTAGATATAAGGAAGAAGTCTTTTATGCTAAGGGTAGTGAAGCACTGGAACAGGTTGCCCAGAGTTGTGGTGGATCTCCTGTCTTTGGAGACATTCAGGGTCAGACTGGACCAGACTCTGAACAACCTAATCTAGCTGTAAGTGCTCACTGCAGGGAAGTTGGACAAAATGACCTTTAAAGGCCCCTTTCAGCTCAAACAATTCTGTGATTCTGCCATTGTATGAAAATAACATTTTATGACTTAGTTTTTCATCAATTGTAATTCATTTTATTTTTCAATTTGTTTTCAAACCAGTATGATTGTTTAAGCAAGTTTTTAAAACACACAGTAAGACAGAGATGTCTTTGAAGTCTATCATTTGACAAATGAGTTTGCATATGTAGATATACGGAAAATTGTGTTGTTTTTCTTCTTTAAACAATGAAATAAAAAAGTACATGCAGTGGGATAATGCAGGATATTTTATAAATGAGAATGTGTAGGTGTATAATCTTGGAATAGGTATGAGAGGAAAAGATCTAGGAGAATGTGTATGAGAGGAAAAGATTTACTAAACTAGAAGTGAAGCTTGATTTCTTTATCATTTACTATGTTTCTCTTCTGTGTGTTGGAAGTTATGCTAAGAACAGTCTTGTGACTGAAAATGCATTAGTTCCACTTGGCACAGTCTGATGCTCAAGTCTGAGTATGTATTTTAATACCTTGATGTACCTTAAATATCAAACTCTACTTATTTACAAATTAAAAGTTTCTTAAATAAAAAAACGTTTTTTTAAAGTATGTACAAAATCCCCTCTCTCCAAAACTGGTGGAGTTTTATTGTGGGTTCTTTATCCACATGAAGATTTAGCTTTTCTAAAGGAACGTGAAAATGTTTTTGTGGGTATGAAGCGTAGCTCCTGAAGTTATTGCTGTAAGAGGAGCTGCAAGATGAATCATTTTACAGAATAATTTTTCCAAGTTGCTCTGGAATAGCTGTTTACAGTATGGTCAATGTGGTCAGTAAACTCTGCTATTAAATGCAGAATAACAAAAAATAGTGGAAGATTTTGTTCAATGGCTTGTTTGTTTGTTGGAACTGAATTGAGATTAAAGCCAGTATTTTGAAGGAAAAGGCTACTGTTGGTCTTACGTATTTTGAATCTTATTTCTTGCAGCTTTGAATTACTGTCCCATGCTTATGCAGTTATTTCTTGCTGGTGGTACATAACAGTTATGTGATCACCTGGATGATAGTAAACTCCAGATGATCTGAAGTACTGGAATTGTGCAATAGCAGTAGAAGAAAACTTGAAACGTTTTTAGCAAAGGGATTAGCAGGACTCAGAAACACCTCAGAACTTGTGTTTGTGTATGTAGGTAAGGTTATGGGAAAAAAAATATTTCTGAGCGCGGTACCTCATGTGAACTGGATGTCTTGGTCAGTGCCCTGGAGACAGGAAACAGTGCCTACCGCTATGAATACAATGAAGGCAGGAAAGTAAAGGGAGGGAATTTTTTTTTTTTTAATAACTAATTTTACTCATTCTTTTTTCTGTATATATTTATGAGGACTGCTCCAAAAGTAATGTCTCCTAACTTGTTATGTTGGCCAGTGACATCAGAGGCAAATGTTGGTGGTATCACAGTAGCAGTGGAACCTTCCCACCAGTATTCCATTAAATTTTTTTGCTCTGCCACAGGTGGCAGAGAGACACAGTCTGACAGAATGGTACGTGAGTGTGAAGCAAAGTTGTGTCACTGAATTCCTCCATGCAGGAAAAATGGCACACATTGACATTCATCGATGCCTGCTAAATGCTTACAGGGTCCAGAAAAGTGGATGTGAGTGCAGTGAGGCGCAGGGTGATGTGTTTCAGCAGTGCCGACGGCAGTGGTGGGTACCTCCACTGATGCAGATTGTTATGAGTGTGGCATGCAGGCTCTTGTTCATTGCTCATGAAATTGCAAGCTAATGGTGATGACTGCATTGAGAAGTAGTGTTTTGTAGCAGAGAATTTGCTCTACCACAGTGTTATTGTGCTCTTTGCATCTGTTGTAGCTTTGTAGTTTCCATGGAAATAAATAGGAGGCGTTATTTTCAGAGGGAGCTACGTAATTGTTGTTTTCCATCTGCCACTTTGTGGTACAACATAGTTTCTTTGCATTAAAAGCTCACTGAGACTGTTTTGGTCACTGAGTTATAGGAAATTTGACAAGAAATTTCAATGACACTTAGAATGTAAACCATTTTCAAGGGTGTAACAGCGTTTACAGAAAAATAATTGGCCATGTGACCCACATGCTTGTTCAGTTTGTCACAACTGCAGTTTCCATTAATGCTCACTTCAGTGTTTGTTAGCTGAAGGCGTGTTTGTCTCTTTAGATAAGTAAACTTTAAAAATCCACATATATCATTCTGTGTAAGGAAGCACGTGTCAAACTTTACCTATTCTGGCACAGCTATCTGTTAGTGTGGAGTGGATGGATACTTCTGCAAGCACTTGATTATTAACAAGTGTGGTTGGTTTAGGTCTGTTCATCTGTTGGAAAAAAATCAATTTGAAGGTTTTGATAGTTCGTCTCCTTGGCTTTTTGAACTGTTTGAGGGGAACTTTGATTCTGTGCTGATAGATCAAAACCAGATCTATGCTGGTGTTATAAGCCCCATCTTTTAAGCATGTGGAAGAATTTAGATAGGTGAATGGCTTTTGAAACAAGACACAGTTTAGGCTTGTAGAATGAGGAGATTGTATTTGTTCATGCTTCTGATTTTTTTCCGATTTCAGAGTTTCGCTTTAATTCTGAATTTGTGGATGTGTGAAGCTCTATTTAGAAGTAATTGTAGCATTTGCGTAATGTGCTTTACTCTAAGTGGAAGGCACATTCTCAACTTTAATGCCATACTGAATGCAATTTCAAGCAAGATCTCAGTTAAATGTTATCTCATTTACTTAGTGACTTTAACAACATGCTAATGGAACTTGTTATCTAGCAATTTCTTCATCTAAGGTGTTAATACTTTATGAAGATGTCCCTTAACTATGTGTCTGAAATAATGTAAAAAAAGAATTATGCATGTTCTCTGGCACTAAAATATTCACTTTGCTTCTGGATTGAACAAATCACAGAAGATGTGAAATGCATAAGAGTCCATTTGCAATACCCAGCCTGGAATGCTTTGTTCTCCCAGGGTTCTGAACTTTATAGTGTTGTAAATTTAGAAAAGCTATTAACTGCACAATTAAATGATGTGCTACTACAAACTGCAAGTTTACTTTATTCAATTTAGCTAAAGACTGCCACTAAAAAGGAAAGACTCTTTTCTGTTCTTTTTACCCATTTTTTGAAAATTCAGTCTTCTAATGTTCCTGTGATCACTCTGTGAGCCAGATCATTTTATTGGTCCTCGTGAAAATGAAACATGCTTTTAAAAACAGAAAGAGTCTTTTAATGACATGACTGGTCTCAAGTCAACTGTGAAAATGCATCTAAAGCGGTTGAAAGGACAAGAGAAAACACAGGAACACTTGAATCTACTCCTTGAACTCTTAAGTTTTCTCTGAGTGTTGTATGGTGAGAGTCTGTATAGACCACCTGACTAGGAAAACCAAGCAGATGAAGTCCTCTATAAACAGGAGCAGTTTTGTGTTCAGAAGCCCTGATCCTCATGGGGGACTTAAACCAGCTGGGTTTCTCTTGGAGGGACAGCAAAGCAGGGCGTAAGCATTCTGGAAGATTCCTAGAATGTCTGTATAACTTCTTCAAGAGACAGAGGAGCCAGTGAGGAGAGGACCCATGCTGGACCTCATTGTCACAAAAAGGAGAGGCTTGTTTTAAATTTGAAGGTGAAAGGCAATCTTGGTTGCCATGACCATGAAAGTGGTAGAGTTCAGGATCCTTTGTGAAACAAGGAAGATGCACAGCACACTTAGAGCCCTGGGATTCAGGGCTTCCTGGACTCGGACAACCTTATTCTTGTAAAAAAGAATAGAGGAATCATGTGGTAGCTGTGTGGTTTATTTATTTATTTATTTATTTATTTGTCCTGATACTGCTGCTAGTACGTATGTCTTCAGTTTGAGGAGTGGAGACTTCTGTGATGGAGTTGATGGCATTGGTAGACCAAGGAAGGGCAACTCTACCTGGACTTGTGCAAGGCCTTTGACATAGACTTGCACCATATCTTTATCTCTAAATTGGAGAGAGATGGATTTGAAAGCTGGACTGTTGAGTGGATAAAGAACTGGCTGGATGGTTGCAGCCGGAGGGTTGTTGCCAGTGGTTCTATGCACAGGTGGAGGACTGTCACAAGCGATGTCCCTCATGGGACCACTGCTCTTCAACATCTTTATCATTGATTGAGACTTTGGGATTGAATGTACCCTCAGCAGGTTTGGTGATGACACTAAACTCAGAGGTGCAGTCAGTAAGATAGAAGGAAGGCATGCTATCCAGAGAGACCTGGGTAAGCTTGAAAAGTGGGCCCACGAGAGCCTACTGGGGGTTGGAACTAGATGATCTTCGAGGTCCCTTCCAACCTAAGACTGTGATTCTATGAGGTATTTCTGGTTGAATTATTTTCCCCTTATGTTATAACTCTTCCAGTGCTTATGCCGAGCAGTTAGTGGGTATGGCTCTGCTTTGAATGGTAAAAGGGTTCCTTTGAAGAGTTCAGTTTTGTTGGTTTTTTTTGTACAGGTCCCAAACTAGTTAACAATACAGGTAGGCAGTGCTATCAAAAAATGAAGTTTGTCTGGTACTGCAGAAATTATAAATCTATCTTTGTTCACATCAGATAAAAACCAACACATAAAAAAATCTTATTACTCAGGTAAGTGCAGACTTAAAAAAAATAAATTCCCTCCTTCTGACAGTAAGTATAGTCAGCAGTTCAGGTTGAGGCTTAAGGAGTTGCTAGTGACTGAATGTTTTCACATATGCTTGCAAGAGCTGTCCATGTCTGGGATAATTAATAGAATTTGGAATAGCAGTTCTTGCACACAAGAAGCCTGCAGGTGTCTGTCTTCCAGTCTCCCGGCTCCTTTATGTAATGCTTTTCTTTCATTTTCATGGTAATGTGAAAATCTTGCAGTATTATTCTCTTTGTTTTAATAAGGTCCTTGTGTGATTACAAATTCTGACTAATTTAGACTTCAACTTTATGTTAATGAATTACACTTCATTAAACTTATTTCCCTGTGTGGCATCATCATCTTCTGTCTGGAACATAATTACTTCATGTTTCACCAAATTTGAAAAAAGAGGAATTCTGAGGTGACAATAAATAGTAACTATGAGAAAAGACCACATTAATACTCCTGTGAGGATATGAAAAAAGTGATAAAATATAAACATTCTGAAGGGATTTAAATTAAAAATGTTTTCATAAAAGGTACTCTATTTCTAACCAACAAAATTATTTACAAAAATTGGAAATGCAAGATCTCAAGCTCTTTCTTTACAGCAGTGATTAACAAGTTAAATACTCTTTCCAACTATGTATTACTGTTGAGTTCAATAGAACTGATGTGTGCCTGTTAGCAGGAAAGGTAAGGATACTGAAGGCTGAATCAATGAAGACTGGATTATCCTCCAATTAAAGGAAGCTTGGTTTCTTCAGTATGGTGAGATGCATTGAGATCAGGAATTCTGCTTTGAAGCTGCTTTGTCCTATAGAGAAGGGGAGGAAATAAGTCACCAGTATTATTATCCAGCATCTTGAATTTTTAATTTGGAAGGATGTCTATCACAAAGATGTATAGGCAGAGAAGTAAACGAACTAAATCACCTTGGTTGCTTTTGCATAAGAAATCTAGCAGCTAAATGCTTGCTAGGTCTTCTGCAAAACACTGAGGGCACTTTTGACATCACCTATTAAAATGAGAAGAAATGTAAAGGAAAATTTATTTTCAGTGTTCTTTCAAATTTTAATAAAATGAAATGAAAACTATAAGTTATCTCTTTTCTACACCCATTTTTATAGGGTTTTTCACTATCTATGGTCTTGATGAATGCATAAAGACAAGTTTTAAAGTTACCCTAGCCTACTTTGCTGAAGAGATAATAAGTAAGCCTTTGTCTTCATTTCTAGCAATTCCTCTGCTCACTTTTGATTTCTCTTCTATCTCCAGCAAGAATTAAAAGGATTTGTCTCAAAAGTAATTGTTCTTAAAGAATGAGCAATTGGATACATGACTTAAATAATCCTCAAAAAACAACTGGAGTTTAATAACTGTGTACGGTTGGATAATACTGTATCAGCTCTGCCCCTTCTAGCAGACTGGCCCCAGGCATGCATCCATTGCTCAATAACAACCAAAACATTGGCCCAAGACAACTGATCTTCAGTAAGTGCTGCCTGGGCATGCCAAAAGGCTTGGACACACATGCTTTAAATAGACTTTGATAAAGACATGAGAGAAAGCTGGGCAGAACAATTATAGTTGGGCTCTGGTGGCTGAAAAGCTTGACATGAGCCAGAACTGTGCACTTTTAGCCCAGAAGTCCAGCTGTATCACAGGCTGCATCAAAAGAGGGATGGCCAGCAGGGAGAGGGAGGTGATTGTCCCCTTGTACTCTGTCCTTATGAGGCCCCATCTGAAGTACTGCGTCCAGATCTGGGGTCCCCAGGACAAGAAGAACATAGAGCTGTTGGAGTGGGTCCAAAGGAGGGCCATGAAGATGATCAAAAGGCTGGAGCACCTCTCCTTTCAAGTACGGGCTCATGTAGTTTGGCTTGTTCAGCCTGAAGAGAAGGCTCTGAAGAGACCTCACTGGAACCTTCCAGCACTTAAAAGGAAGCTTATACGCAGGAGAGAGATCAAGATTGTCTTTTCACATGGTCTGATAATGATAGGACAAGGGAGAATGATTTTTAACCTTGAAGAGAGTTTTAGGTTAGTTATTAGGAAGAAATTCTTTACTCAGATAGTGATGAGGTGATGGAACAGGCTGCCCAGAGAAGCTGTGGATTCCCCATTCCTGGAAGTGTCCAAGGCCAGGTTGAATGGGGCTGTGATCTGGTGGGTGGCAACCCTGCCCGTGGCAGGGGGATTGTGAACTGAATGTTTGTTAAGGTCCCTTCCAGCCCAAACCATTCTATTACTCTATTGTTTAATGATTCTGCTATAAGCTAGCATGTTGTAATATAAATAAATAACTAGCCGCAGCGATGCTAGCTTTTTTAGCTTGCTATTCTGGTGACAAAGAGTGATAAAAAATTTAGGGGAGTGAAGACGCACATAAATCTAAATGGTTTCAGCAGCCTCTAGCTGTGAAAAGTTATGAAAAGTTTCATAATGTTGAATACTGTGGATGTCTATTGTAAGAAGGATTTTTTCATGGACTTGATCACCTGTATTACAGCATATCATTGTGCTAGCTTTGTTAGTATTTTTGTAACCCTTTAGTTATTTGGGCATCCTCTGAACCTCTTCTATTCCACGTAGTATATGTAATGTTAGACGTGAGAATTCTGCCTTTCCTGCTAGTTCTCTGATGCTCTCATGGGTAAGTTTCTGTCATGGCTTTCAATTCAGTTGTGCTACAACTATTCAATGGTAACAACCGTTCTAGTAGAAATTACATTTCAGAAGAATGTTTTCCATAAAGATCATCCATAAAACCAACCACTACCATCCATTCCTCCTTCCTCCAACAACCTGCCGCTAGAAATCGACTGTCCTGTAGTCAAATAATGGATTTGAAAAAAATGATAGAGGTCTTGCTAAATAAGATCACTGAACAAAGTAAGGCCTCCTCCTGTACAGACTAGATTGCCCATGGCCTTTTCATTTGAGTGTTGAAGGAATTCAAGAACAGAGATTCCACAGTTTCTTATGTGAGCAGTAATAATCTTTCTGTTTCAATTGTGAACTCTTTCATTTTGTATCTAACTGAAATCTCCTTTGTTGCAACTTGTATCCTCTGAGAGGATCTGTTTTTGTCTTCGTAATGGTTCCATATTTAATGCCATGAGTTATATTAAAACCATTTTAATACCTTAAACAAACAACAGCGTTATGGTTTAACCCAGCAGGCAGCTCAGCATCTCACAGTCCTTTGCTCACTCCCCACTCCCTGTGGGATACAGGAGAGAATTGGGGGAAAAAAACAAGAAGGTAGAATTTGCAGGTTGAAATATAAACTATTTACCGAGAGATAAAAGGAAGAGAAAAGGAAAATAATCGTAGAAATGTTAATAATATAATATATGTTTACAAAAGAAGTGATGCACAACACAGTTGCTCACCACACACCGACAAGTGCTGTGCCAGTACTCAAGCAGCATCTGCTTCCCCTGCCCAACTTCCCTCATTTTCAGTTTTACAGTTTTTTCACGTGGTGTCATATAGTATGAAATATCCCTTTGGCCAGTGTAGGTCAGCTGCCCTGGTTCTGTTTCCTCGCAGCTCCTTGTGGTCCCCAGCCCCTCACTGGCAGGACAGTAAGAGAAGCTGTAAAACTGAAATGTCCTTGGATCTGTGCAGTACTGCTAAGCAACAGCAGTGTTTTATCAACAGTTTTTCTCTCTGAGCCAAAACAGAGCATCATACCAGACACTGTGCAGAAAATAACTGTCCCAGCTGAAACCAGGACAAAAACAACAACAACAAAAAACAAATCAACAAGAAGAACCAAGTTGTTTTCTCTTGATACAGAGGCCCTGAACTTTGATCAAGTTGAGCTCAATCTATTGCAGTATAAGAACTATTCTTCATAATCCTGTAACAAATGAAAACATTAAGTTACAAGTGGAGATCTCAGTATGCTTTGCCAACTTTACATTAAAGCCTGTGAACATTAGAAACGAATTTGTTTAACCTGAATATTTCCTCTTTCCATTCGTAACATTCATTTTTGAAGTGAAAAAGTACTTAGTTGTACTTAGTGATCAATGTCATAGTTGATATTATATATGTAGTTTGTTGTAGGCCACTGAGTACAAAATTACTGGGTGGGAGATAGGGAAGTCTGAGCATCATCCACATTGTTTCCTATGTGTGCTGGGAGACAGAGTACCCTCTATGTAGTGTGGCTGTGCTAAATTGTGTAAATTTACTCTAGATCTTCTTGGTTCCGACATTTTGTTTTGATCTAATCTTGATGATATCCATCTTGCTGTTCTTTGAGTTTATAGAATTTTTAGTGTTAATTGAATATATGCATAATGAAATACTTGAGATACGTTCTTCACTCGTTTTTGATCCACAACAGAAATCCTT
>JACDJE010000043.1:3286956-3308302 GCA_016647715.1 Pavo muticus
TTTTATAAATTATTCTTTGTGGGTTTTTTGTTGCTTTTTTTTTTTAAAGTGATGTGCTGATAGCTTATAACTTAATTTAAACAGCTCAAGGATTTGTACTTCATCAGAGAAAATTGGAGTTAGAAAATGTAACCTTTTTTCTCATGAAATTCCTTAATTGCTGTCCTGTCTTTTGAGATTTACTGCTTTTGTAGATAATTCGTATATTGTTAGAAAAGGAAGAATGCATAGAACTCGTGTTACAATTTTCAAAAAGTAAATTTTAAAGAACTCATCTTCTTCAGAAGTTTTAATTTTAGGTCATGGGCTGTCAGTCCATAAAAACCTCCTATTATTACCTAATCTAATACAGAAAACTAATGAAAGCATTTCATCTTGTGCTTCATCTTACTGGTAAAGAAATTTTGCATATATTTTTAAACTATTTTTCATGTTGCTGCATTTTTCACATTGAGCAAACTGGAATAGAAGAGTCTATAGCTGTTTTCTTTTCTTTCTTTCTTTTTTTCTTTTCTTTTTTAAATGTAACTCCTGTATAGAATTGTGGTGTTGTATATTACTTCTTCAGTTAATATAATTTGTTGATTCAAATATTCCATGCATATTTTTCACATTTTATCTTTTGGTAGGATGACGTTGCTGAAGAAGAATATAACGAAAGCAATTTCTATGAATCTGACGAAGAACAGAAAGAAACGGATCAGAAAATTAAGAAGACCTACACTATGGACCCAGATCACAGGCTGCTGTTACGAAATACAAAGCCCTTGCTTCAAAGCCGAAATGCTGCTGTATGACAAATTCTTTTTTTAGATAGAATGTTAAAATACTAAATATCTATGTTTCTAGAAAACATGAAAGTTAGAAAATTCAAATCTACTCCTCTTTAAGTCAAGCAGTGGTTATACTATGTAGTAACTGCTGTAGGAAAAGAATATCTGTTCTTTCTTCTTTGAAATTAGCTTAACTTTTAAGTAACTTTTAACATTCCTGAATGGAATGTTGTGTATGCTCAACTTTAATGACAGGCAAAATACTGGAGAAAATGTGAGAAAATTTGAGTTCTCGATGCGGTAATACAGATTCACAAAGAAAATCATAGTTGCTACTGATTCATCAAATGATACTTTCCTTTGAGTAGACTGTTACATGTCTCAATTCCTTGCAATGCCCAGCCATATTCTTAAGGGTTGGTATTTTTGGCAGTATTCCAGGGTAGATGTGGCATCACAGTTACAGAATCCTCTGTATACTTGAAGTTTTAATTTGCAGGTAAATTTTTAGGACCAGAGGGAGATATGTTGATGGTGAACCATTGTGATACTAAACTTTACTTCTAAATTCGATTTGTCTCATTACTCAAGACTAGATTGCTTTGGAAGACTTTTCCAGTGATATCACAAAAAAACAACAACAACAAAACCTGCACCATGATTAAGAACCTAACCTGTTCTTGAGCTGCTAAAGTGATGGGGTTTTTCTTTCTCCCATGAATCACATTTCTAGACTCCAAGTAATATCTAACACTTTTCAAAACCACTTGTAATCTGTCAGCAAACTCTGGAAACAAATTGAATGCAGTTTTACAATAACAATTATATTAGACCACAGCCTTTTGCTGTTCAACATCTATGTGATATTTCCTCATCTCGTGCAAAGAACAGCTGTATTAGGTATGTTTGTCATCAAAATGAATTGATAATAGTTTCAGTTTCTTCTCTTCCACACTCCATAAAAGCTGCTTATCTTTCGTAGTCCATAAATCACTTTCTTAGTATTTGTTAAGTACGGTATTGATTCTAAGATTTGTGATCTTGAAGTTTACTATATTAAAGTTAATTGAGGTGTTTAAATGCAATTTATCAAATGAAATCTTAATTCTTTGAATTGCTGCTATTACACCATTTTTTTAATGTTCACAGAATTTACCAGCAATTAAATAAATTGGTTTCTCTTTGACCTTAGATTTTTCTCAGTAATAAAGTAGCGCTGTAGCATTCTGCTAAAAATGTTTCACTTATTTTCTCTTTTCAGATTTGTATCAATTTTTACTGTTTATTAATAATAATTTTTCTCTAATAGATGTTAAGATTTAAGATATCAAGTCAACTGTCATAACAGTTTTTATTTTGACTCTCCTTTCTATGATTTGTTTAGTTTAGATTAAGAAAATATACCTTGATAGTATTGTAGGGAAGGTTATGACATGAACTATTAATTGGTATAAGGTATTAGGAGAAGACTTTAAAATCATATATTACTGGTTTTAATTTGGTTATATGTCAGTTTTCTACTTTTTGCTACTTGGTCTGTTGCTATAATTCATACTTTCAATTGGATTTTAGTAAGCAGTAGTAAATACAGCTGCCATTTAATAAATTACATGATAGAATAATGAAATGGAAGCTTTTTGGTAGAAGCTGAGGAACAAGTAATCTTGAACCTGTATTTAATAAAAATAAAAGCACAACAATTGCAGAAGTTTTTTTAAAACTGAATCAAAACAAACCCACAGTATTTCCTTTTTAATTAGTAGATCTAATGTTAGCGGTATGGGGTTATTAACAATGGTACCAGTATGATTACATTTGAATTACTTAGTTACATTTCTTACTCTTTGTCCCTCTTCCTCTGTTCTGTATATTATCTTATCTAGTAAGTACTGGGAGGAATAACAGGTACTCATTAGCTTTGACTGTTAGAAATAAAAATATCTTTCTCCCTATGTTTCTCCCTCAGTCTGCTTTGCTGATTTCAAAGAATGTAGGTATGCACTTTGCATACCTGGTAGGTCTGCAGGTGTGAAGCAAAGGTAATGTGTATGTATGAGTCAAAATTTTGCGTTAATATGCTGTTTTGAATGTTCTTTTTTTAGGTGGTAATGGCAGTTGCACAGCTTTACTGGCATTTGGCACCAAAATCCGAAGCTGGTATTGTTTCTAAATCATTAGTGCGTTTACTCCGTAGTAATAGGTAGGTCAAGTCAAATTGCTATCTGTACTTTTTTACGAGAGCTTTAGGTACATATGTTTTTTGTACATACCTGTTTAGTCATAGCTTTATGTAAATATGTAACTCCTATGCTGCTAGTATTTTATTTTAAGATTATCATGTAAAATGTTAATTTTTTACTTTGTGAGTGAGAATCTTTATATGTAACCCCATCATTTTCAGTATCACTTCTAGTGATCATTCATTATCGTGTTTCATTCTTAATTATGACTGTCTTTCTGTGAAGAATCATGGCTGCCTAATGAACATTCAAAGAAAGATAGTACTAACTAATTAGCTTAGTTTTTTTTGTGTGTGTGTTTTTTCCAATTACTGGAAGTTACTAGAAATGTAGTTGTGTTGTAGTTTTTTACTGTCTTGCTAGGCACTCAAAAAAGACTTCAGAGGCATATATTTTTTTTCTTCTCTGTATTGTGATGTCTTGTTGACAGAGAAACTGAGAGACACTTGTTAAATTACTATCTGGTACTGCTGAATCCTCTGTGTTTCCTTAAACTTTGGACTGCTTTTGAAGAACTAGTTTATATTTCATTCAGTATAACTAGAAGTTTGACTTCACCATCTTCCATGTACCATCTTTACATGTTCCTTGTACCTTGTAAACAGTTGTTCTCCCTCCTGCTTATACGCTCCTTTCAAATATTGGAAGGCCACAATGAGGTGTCCCCAGGGTCTTCACTTCTCCAAGCTAAACAAGCCCAGTTCCCTCAACCTTTCTTCACAGGAGAGGTGCTCCAGTTCTCTGATCATCTTAGTGGCCCACCTCTGGACCCGTTCCAAGAGCTCCACATCCTTCTTTTGCTGAGGGCCCCAGGCCTAGCCACAGTACTCCAGATGGGGCCTCACAAGAGCTGAGTAGAGGAGGACAATCACCTCCCTCTCCATTTGCATGTTGTTTACTCTTCATTTATACTCAGATTTCCTCAAATGAGAAGTCACTGCTTTCCTCAAATAGCACCTAAAATGGCTTTAGTGTTCTGATGTTCATAATGAATCACTTGGCTGTTCTCTGTCACCAGTCTGAGAGAAACACTTCTGCTATTAGAGCAACCTTGAAATAAGCTTTTGTTGATTGTCCTTAGCCTGTGGCCTTTAAATTAATGCCAAGTATGATAATAATAATTAATGCCAAATATAGTTATAATCCAGCAAGGGTGGAATGGAGTGTATAAACAGGAGGGGGAACAACTGTTTACATGGGTTGATAGTGACAGGACAAGGGGGAATGGTTTTAAACTAAGACAGGGGGAGGTTAAGGTTAGATATTAGGAGGATGTTTTTCACACAGAAGGTGGTGACACACTGGAGCAGGTTGCCTAGAGAGGTCGTGGATGCCCCATCCCTGGAGGCATTCAAGGCCAGGCTGGATGTGGCTCTGGGCAGCCTGGTCTGGTGGCTGGCGACCCTGCACATAGCAGGGGGGTTGAAACTAGATGATCTTTGAGGTCCTTTTCAACCCAGGCCATTCTATGATTCTGTAAATGGTATATAAATACCTGGAAGAGCATTTCATAGTGATTTCCAGTCATAGTTCACCACACGAAGCTTACTGTTTCCAAGTACCTATGTAAGAATTACATAAAATTAAGTTTAAAATATACTGTATACTTCTGCATTATTACCTGTCTTTGTAAGCAGCAACTGCAATTACTGCAGGGCTATTATACATTTTTGAATAAGAGGAGATAATGGATGATTTCTTTATAAGGTTGATATTTGCATCACAAAAGAATTTCAGCGCTAGTTTCAAAAACATGCATGTGAATATTTACTTGGTCTTTAAGTGATTGGTACGGAAATTGTAGTTTAAAATCTTCAGGCAATCATCCAGATTTCTTTTTGTTTGCTCCTACTGAGGGTTGTAAATGAACGTATTAATCAGAATGTCATCCTAGAACATGTTATCTTTTTGTTTAGAATATTACATAATTCTGTTGTCTACATGTTGTCAAAGTCTGTAATGTTCAAGTGCTGTTTTTTGATAGGTATGTGAGCCTGTTAGCATGTGTTCCACGTGACTGGCAAGCTAGGCCCTTTTTGAGAATTAATAGGAAATTTTTCAAGACAAAGAAATGCTAACCTAATTCTTACTGGTTGTTCAAGCATTAGCTGTCATTTTAACTAATGCAATAGTTTGTACACTACAGATAGCAGTCCGTATCCTTTCAATTCTCAGCTGTGCCATTTTGATCCTTTTGTCATAGTATACAAAATGCGTAGGTTTTGTGAGCTATGTTTGGAGACGCCAGAATGTGAAACAAATAATCATCTCATAATAGTTGACAATTTCCAACTACTTTTTCTTTGTGTGTTTGTGTCAAGTAATGTATAATTCTACAGAATAACATCTGTTTCTCTGTTCAATTCTAGGGAAGTGCAGTATATTGTTCTGCAAAATATTGCCACTATGTCAATTCAGAGAAAGGTAAACCATGTTTAGAATTTGTGAAATTACATTATATTGAACTCAGGCAAACTATTTACGTATGTTCTATTTTCCAGGGCATGTTTGAACCTTATCTGAAGAGTTTCTATGTTAGATCAACGGATCCAACAATGATTAAAACTCTGAAGGTGAGTTAAAATAAAAATCACCTTTATATTACTGGACAAATCACTGTTTGGAGCAGAAAAGCGGTTTTCATGTGATGCTATGACAGACATCATTCGGACCTATTCATTTTTTTTCACTAAGTATAGAGTTATTGCTTTTATTTAAGCCCATAGATGTCCCTCAGGCTTGTCAGGCTATCTGGAAGTTCTTTTGTTATCAGATTATAGACAGCAAGAAAACTGTGTTTTCCACCATATCTTCTAGTACAATTTTTTTTTTCTTTTTTTTAATGTAAGTAGCCATTAAAATTGTTTTCTTTATAGGAAAAATCTCATATAAAGAGAAGTGAAATCACACTGTTATTGATACTATTTGATTAAAAAGAGTTTAAATCTGTTTTACCAAAAGAAATGGGAGTCAAATATGGGACAGTGTCTGAGTACCAAGTTCCCTTGGAGGTCAGTTTTTGACATAAGTATGAGGGTTGCTCTGAAAGTGATGCCTCCTATTCAGTGTTGTTGGAGCACAACATCAGAGGCAGACGCTGGTGGTATGGCAGTAGTTCCCACCAGTATTCCATTGCATTATGTTGCTGTGTGACAGATGGCAGCAGAGGGGCAGTCTGACCAAATGGAGTCTGACATGAAAGCACATATGAGTCAAAGGCTTGTCATTGAGTTCCTCCATGCAGAAATAATGGTATCCACCAAATCACAGAATCACAGAATGGTGGGGGTTGGAAGGGACCTCTAGAGATCATTGAGTCCAAGCCCCCTGCTAAAGCAGATTCCCTACAGTAATTTGCACAGGTAAGTGTCTAGATAGGTCTTGAATATCTCCAGAGAAGGAGACTCCACAACCTCTCTGGGCAGCCTATTCCAGTGCTCCATCACTGTCACAATAAAGAAGTTCTTTCTTGCATTTGTATGGAACTTCCTGGGTTGCAGTTTCTGCCTGTTGCCCTTTGTACTATTGCTGCATGCCAATGAAAAGAATCTACCCCACCAACTTGACTCCCACACTTTAGATATTTATTTGATAGTTATGAGATTTCCTCTCAGCCTTCTCTTTTCCACACTGAAAAGTCCCAGGTCTCTCAGCCTTTCCTCATATGGGAGATGCTTCAGGCTCCTAATCATCTTTGTTGTCCTCCACTGGACTCTTTCTAGGACATCTGTCTTATTTGACATTCATCAACACTTGCTTAATGTATATGGAGACCAAACAGTGCGTGTCAGGGTAGAGAGGCTGTAGGTGGTGTTTCAGCAACGGTGGCAGCGGCAGTGGGTCACCTCTGTTGGTGCAAATTGTTATGAGCACGGCATGCAGGCTCTTGTTCATCAGTGGTGAAAATGCATAGCTAATAGTGATGACTATGTTGAAAAACAGCATTTTGTAGCTGAGAATTTGCTCTATCAAACATTGTTATTGTATTCCTTGTATCTGCTGTAGTTTCCATGGAAATAAATAGGAGGCATTACTTTTGGAGTGACCTGTGTATTTTGGGCTTTCCTCAATGCCACATCTTAGTGCATATGTTAGGCTATTTTAACCTTGTTGTCTGTATTCTTGGTCTTTAATAGATTTTAAGTCCATGACAAAAGTTAAGCATTTTCTACTGCTATGTGCCTCAAGTTTTGTTTCAGTTTGCCACAGACATTTGTGTTTAGGTACAGATTTCACGAAGAGATGTTTTATTGACATTTGGTAGTTTCTTTTTTAATGGATAATGCAGTAGTAAAGAGCTGGAGAAAGAGAAATTGTGCTCTTTTCTTTCTCTCCATCTCAATTCTAGCTGAAAATTCTATGCTAGATTGCACTGTTACATAATTGAAAAAAATCATACTTAAAAAAAAAAATTGTTTTGGCAGTACTTAAGATATATGGAGACCTGAAGTTCATCTACTGCATTGCATCTAATATTTTAAATTTTCAGTGCAGCTTTTCGTAGTCAAGCTTTGCCTACGTTTTTTAGAATCATAGAATCATAGACTACAAGGTTAGAAACGACCTGCAAGATCATCTAGTCCAAGCATCCTCCATCACATCCCTCCCACATTAGTACTTGCCTGCTGTTTTTTGAAGAATATTTCCTCTCAGACATTTGACAAACCCCAAATGATTTTTCTGCTAACGTATTTAGGTCTTAATCTCATATTTTTTTCCCAACAGCAGTTTCTGGCTAATGTCTGTCAGATCTCTTCTATTTTACCGTGAAAATCAGAAAAAAAATAGGCTCTTTCAGAGAAGAATCGAAGAGAACAAAACAAAACAAAAGGACATTCTTGTCTAATTCTGCAATTTAATTCAAAGGCTTCTTTTGAGTCTAAGGCAAAAACAGTTATGTTTTTTTAATCACAGAATCATAGAATCACAAGATTGGAAATGACCTGCAAGATCATCTAGTCCAACCGTCCTCCCATTACCATTGCTACCACAAGCCACTAAACTGTATCTCCCGTACCTCCTCATCCAGATGCCTCTTGAACACTGCCAGGGACGGCGACTCCACCACCTCCCTGGGCAGGCCATTCCAGTGCCTGACCACTCTCTGAGAAAAAAAGGTTTTCCTTATGTCTAGCATAAACCTCCTCTGGTACAACTTGTGGCCATTTCCTTGAGTCCTATTTGTTGCCTGGGAGAAGAGGCCAAACCCCTCCTCATCACAGCCTCCCTTCAGGAAGTTGTAGAGTGCAATGAGGTCTCCCCTGAGCCTCCTCCTCTCCAGACTAAGCAATCCCAGCTCCCTCAGCTGCTCCTCATAAGACTTGTGCTCCAGGCTCCTCACCAGTTTCGTTGCTCTACTCTGGACACGTTCCAGGGCCTCAATGTCTTGTAGCGAGGGGTGTTTTTTTGTCAAAAAATTTTCTGCTGTAATGTCAGCAGTAAACTGATGATTCCTGTCTTCTTACCACCATGCTGAAAAGCAAAAAGTCAACTAAGTTAGTTCTGGGATTCCATTGATAGCCTTCCTGTTCTGTAAACATAATAATTTTCAGTCTGTTTCTGTCTTTCAATCAATTATTTATCCACTTTCATGTGAATTTGTGGTGAGAAGTCTCACCAAATTGCTCTTGAAATGCAGGATTATATCAAGTATATACACTTAACCTTATGCATCCAACTCAAAAAATACCAACAAGTTTGTGAGATGTAGGTTCCCCTTTCCTTTTCTTCCGTTTACCTCATTCAAATTTTATTGGAATTCTGCCTTTGAGTTAGAACATAGTAGGAGCATAGCGTTTTAATGACATGTGCCAGGTATTGTATATCATCCTCTTGTTCACCAGGAACAGGGTCTGATGCTGTTAATGCTAATTGAGATCTAAATATTCTCACGGATATTAGCTGTTTGTTTCTCAAGTTAGAAGTCCTTTACAGCAGTTCATCTGAAAATAATGGACATTGTATTTATTTCTCCCCAGCTGCAATTCTGCTTTCCATTATTTCTTCTTACAGTGTTACATAGTTCTTATAAGCTAAAGCCTGTGGTATAAGATAAGAAACGATACTGCCAGAAGTAGTTCAGATCTATTCAATATGCAATGCAACACTGTAAAACTAGAGTTAGAAAATACATCACTGAACCCAAGAGTCCTGCTTTGAAAACCTTGCATGTACTTGAAAGGAGAATGTTCCTCCTGAGTGCAATGCTGCTATTGGTTTATACTGAAAAGTGGCATACTCTATTGAGTTCTAAGTTGTGTGTTTAATAGTATTATCTTTTATTTATATGCAATAAAAGTATTGTGTGCATGTGTTACTGCTTATATAATGTTTTAGGTTTTAATGTATATTCTTTTCTCTTAGCTCGAAATCATGACAAATTTAGCAAACGAAGCCAACATATCAACCCTGCTTCGAGAATTTCAGGTTTGTGCAAAAGTGTATTATTTTCAAAAGAAATGTTTGCTGTTGGCCAGTTGCCATTATTGAATGTTTCAAGTAGAGTCTTAGTTTTAATATTTTCAAGTTAAAGTCATTTCCAGAATAAAGTGTTCTTGGAATTGAAATTAAACTGTCTCGTACCATAATGGATAATGGAACCCTTTATGTTTGAAAAGAAGTTTCAGTGTGTTGTTTCTTACTCCTTACAGCTTCCAAAAAAAAAAAACCACTCAACCATTTCAAATTTTTTATAATATATTCTACTAACTTGACTGATTCTTTAAATCGCTAGAAAATAGTGCCTTAATTTTAGTAATATTTGGTCATTTGCATTAATTGCCAAGCTTCATTTCTGTAAGTCACCTGATAAAATAGTATTACCCCCAATATATGTGTATGTATCATCAAGATGTGTCATATGTGTTTCACATGCAGAACAAGTGAAACAGTTTGTATTCTTCTTTCTTTACTCTTTGCAATATGACATCTAGTTTAATTGCTTCAGTTCTCTGGCTGGTTATTTCTGAAATGTACTGATTCGTAGGCAGGTAGGTTATTCATATTTTCACAGATGCTTCTGATTAAATGAACTGAAACTTCTCTGAAGAGAAAACTCATCAACTCCTCTAACCTTGCAAGCAAACTAATTGCTGTTTTTGGCTAATTGCCCCTGGCCCCTAGCTTCCTTGAAATCAGAGGTTACCATGACCATGAGTGGCCAAAGCAGGCAAGAAAACATCTTCTGGAAGTGACAGTGAACAAGTGAACAAATAAAACCTCATGTGCAGAGTAGCTTTCTAGATTGAATTTATTACATAGTATGTTTGTCTTATGAGGATAATATTGTAAGTTTCCTGTTGATATAACTTGTTTATAGACTAATGAAAACCCTATTTCCTTAGACTTACGTGAAGAGCCAAGATAAACAGTTTGCTGCAGCTACAATTCAGGCTATAGGCAGATGTGCAACTAACATAACCGAAGTGACTGACACGTGTCTTAATGGCCTCGTATGTTTGCTGTCCAACAGGGATGGTAAGTTAAATGTTCTGTCTGAGTGGTGGATGGCTGGAAACCTTTTCTTAATGGAAATCGCTCAGAATAGATAATGTAATAACATGTATAGAAACTTGTATAAAATTTAACTCATATGGCTGGATAAAAATAGTAACTTTGGTGTTTCTTGTGTGAAACACTTTAAAATGCCCCCATAATCACTGAATATTTCTTTTCCTTTTTGTTAGTGAAATTACTTCCTTGTTGCCTGAAATTATGAGCTTACCTGTTTTTGTTTTTTTCCCAAAATACTGTTAATTGCTAAACTGTACTGCTGTGATTATCAGATCATAGTCAAAATTTTGCTGTTGTGTGTTTAGTTGCATCAAAGCAGTTAGCCTGTAGAGGGTGCTGAAAGCTTGGAATGGCTTTTTAGTGCATCAATGCCTAGCTGGAAAAATGTATTAAATAGTTTTAGTATAAGCAGTCCCAAATTTTGCTTGATCTTATTATTTAGCCTTTTGTCATTTTTTTATAGTAACATGTAGTTGCAAGCCACTAAGGAATACAACAAGAATCAGGTAAAGTCGAATAGGATATAGTAGCACTGTAAATCAATACCTGATGATATTGTATATTCTTACTAGTTACCAAGGAATATTTCACAGAAGGAGGTCAATAAGAGAATCAGAAGATTATTGTAAAATGTGAAGTCAACATGGCTATTGCTAAATATCAGAAATAGTGTTGGCACAGACGTAATCAAATATAATAATGTTAGGAAGGAGGAGAAGCATGATTTTGGGGATGCTGTAGATTAATCAGAATTGTACTCAGAACAGAGCTGTGACCTGCTCTGAGCTTTTACAAGCAGCATTAACTCCTCTTCATATTTACTGGACATATTTTTCCTGGTAATCTTTAAAAGGCCTGTATTAGGTACAGTGCTTTGGTAGACTATAGTCCTACCAGTGTGACCCAGTGATGCATTCAGAGCTTTTTCTTGTTTGATTTATACACTACAAGACCTCCTTCTCTCCTACTTCACCTTGGTTTAGAAATTTCTGAGGGGCCTCAGTGTACTGCTTCATACTTTTAATCTACGTAACTTTAATTTCCTGTTGCTCTGGACCTTATATTCTGGTTATGCACTGTTTAAAATATCTTCCAGTGTTGTGTTACAACACATCTTCTTGCTTTGTTTTTTGTTTTTTTTTTTCTTTCTTTTTGCTGATAAGGAACTTAGATAAGAAGAATGTGCTTTTTTTGTTTCTTATAACTTCTCAACATATGAGTTTCTTCAAAATAACTCATTGTCTATTTCTGTACACATTCTATGTAAGTGTAGTACATATATGTTCATACATGTATGTGCATGAATATAAAGATATGTCCCAACAAGATTAGTTTTCTTGACTGATTCTAAGTAATAATCTAGAAAATAGTTACTCTCATCCTTCTATCCTACTATTATCTTCTTGTGCTTATTATTTTGAAAGGCTGCAAAAGACATACTGAAGATCTTTTGAACCTGGCAGACAGCAAATTGTTTTACTGTAGATGAAGACTGAGGCAAAGAACTTGCTGAGTACCTCAGCCTTCTCCATGTCCATTGTAGCCATTTCTCTCTTCTCACTTATCAGAGGGACAATGCTATCCTTGACCTTCTCTTCTGACCAATGTACCTCTAGAATCCCTTCTTATTATTTTTCTCATCCCTCCTCAAGTTCAGTTCTGTGTGCACCTTGACTTTCCTGAGCTCATTTCTGCCTGTCCAAATGGCATGTATGTATTCTTCCCAGGCCACCCATCCTTGCTTCCACCACTTGTACCTTTCCTTCTTTTCCCTCAGTTTAGCCACCTGATCCTTTCTCAGCCATGTCCATTTCCTGCCTCTTCTGTTTGATTTCTTATTCTGGGGGATGCAGAGCTCTTGTGCTCCCACAAAAGTGTACTTAAAGAGCTGACAGATCTGTTCTGTTCCTTTGTCCCTGAGGGCAGTTTCTCACAGGATCCCATCCCCTAATTTCTGAAACAACTAGAAGCTTGCCAGAAAGTTATCTGAACAGGCTCCTAAGTCTCCTGGATTGCATACAACCCACCATGTTGCTTTCCTAGCAGATATACAGCTGGTTGAAATCACCCATCAGGATGAGAGCCTGCGAGTGCAGGCAGCCTGTGGTAGACTCAGGCCACCTGATGTCCTGTATTGGTCTGGTCCCTAATTTTAACCCATAAGCTCTCAACCTTATTGAGGCTGTTTTTAGAGGCATCTCTTTACAATCCATCCACTTAACACAGGAAGGCTGCTCCCATACCCCTCCTGCCCTGCCTATCCAATTCTAAAAAGCTTGTATCCCTCAAAGTATTCCAGTTGTGTGATTTGTCCCACCATGTTTCTATGATAGCAGTTAGCTCATAGTTTTCTATGTATAATATAAACATATAATAACCTATCATATAATATATTTTAGGTTTTTAAGAAGTTGTTAAGCTCCAGGGTACACAGAGATTTTCCTACTCAGTGTAGCCATTTCCATATTGCTTAGAAATTGAAGAAGGCTATCAGTTAACATACTAAAATTTTTACTGTGACTTGCAATTTACTAAGGCTTGTGAAAAGTTGCTGATCCCTCCTGTAGTTTCCTTTTATTGCAGTATTATTGTTGATCAGCTTTTCTGATACATGTAGTCATTATTTTAAGATTTTGGTTTACTTTTTGTGATTACTTAGATATAAGATAATGTACAATTATTTCTGATTTTTGCGTTCATTTATCTTTGTGTTATATGCACTTTTCTTACTTAATTCTAATAGAGTTACAATTTTAATTTTCTTAATGGTTGTTCAGAATGTCAATAATTTTATCTCTTCCATTTGTTGTTCTCTGATTTCACTTACATGGTGTAGAACCTGATGTCTTCCTGTCCTTGACTAAATACGTGTTATATTTCATGCTTATTTTTGAAATTCTCCATGTGCACAAACCAAGCCTTGAAGAGCCTCTCTTTTCTGGGTTATGTCAGTCTTTATTCTAATATAAATACATTTTGCTTTTGTTTGAACTTTCCTTTTTTGGTAAATAAACTCATGTAAAATGAACTATACAGTTCTAAATTTACTTCTGCACACTGAAGATGTTCCTAGGTTGATGCTTTGTATATTGCACTTACAGTTCATCATGATCAATTCTACATTTTCAACAAGTGTTTTTAATAATGACTTCATGTCCACCTCAGTCTCTTGGTTACAATCTTACTTTACTTAACCGTTCTTTTTCTCTGTTAAGTAATATAAACACTCAGTGGTGGAGGTTCTCATACCGATGTCTCCCACTCCACGTGGCTGAGATATCATGTCAAATAAAGGATGACATGAAAAGCTGCAAGCTATAATTTAAGCTTTATATTGTAATGATGCATATCAGAGCTTTTGAATATCCCTCCCCCATCAAGAAGTTTGTTTTCTAAATAATAATAATAAAAAAATAGAGATATCTTCCGCATAGCGCTTTTTCGCAATTTCATCTTGTTTAATTTCTGAGTGAATGGTCCATGTGTCAGCTTAATTATTCAGCTGCAGAAATACTTCTATGAAGTTTAAGGAATGGTTGTTGTATATTTTCTTTATTTTAAACACTGATACTTTAGGAAAAATAGTTACTCCCATTTGTAATATAAATGGAAACTAGAATAACTTTGAACTCTTGCAGTAGTCTTTTATTTTGCTTTCAGCTTTGGTTATGTTTGACTTCATCTTTTTTTAGTGTCCTTCCTTTAGACTTATTCTTGCATTTATTTTGCACCAGTAGGGGTTTTTTTTTCAGATTCAAAAGTTGCACATTTCATACAAACTGATTAGACTGTGGATGTTACTTGGTACAATAGCTAAGAAGTCCAAGTCATGACTTTGACATAAATCTTAAAATGGCTTCTGTATTTAGAATTTTTATTTCAGTGTACTAGAGATTAGGTTACAGGCTTGATAGAGGGCGTTTAGAATGTGAAAAAGTGCAAAAGAAGTGTTTAGCTATTTCTCTTTTTTATGGGTGAGCTGTCATTTCTTACATTGTACATTTCCTTGAATTACTTGCATTTTTCATACAGATACCAAATTATTTACAAATATGCGTAGTTTCAATGACAAACATATTTTTCTTTCTGTTTGTCAACTTGAAAAAATACAAACAGCTTTTCTAAAAGGCAATTTCAGAGAAAGTATGTGGTAGGGTGATATTTTTACGTTTAGAACATGGCTCTTTTGTTTTTGCTGCTTATAACTTGGTTCTGGAAGCCAAACTTCATATTACTTAGTGGAGTGGTTTACATCTTTGTTACCAAGCATTCTGTTCTGCAGAACATATTTTGAAAGCCTATTGCATCTTTTACAATTCATTATTTATGACTTTCTCTTCTTCATAAATGCTTTTAAAAATAATAATTTGTTTTGTCTTAAACAGAAATTGTAGTTGCTGAAAGTGTTGTTGTCATTAAGAAACTGCTGCAAACCCAGCCAGCACACCATGGTGAAATAATTAAGCATATGGCCAAACTCCTGGATAACATTACAGTGAGTATTTGCATGTAGTGCCTGATAGAGTCATATTTTCTTTATTGACTGATAAAAATCAGACCATTTCTTTTTAATTTGGACCGTGAATGGAAATGGATGTATAAGAGAAGTAGAAATAATTTTTAATTTTTTACTTTATAAAGTATTATTTTACTCATTTTTAAGGAAGAGGAAATAGAGGCTATCAAATGGCATCAATTTGAAACTTGGGAAGCTTCTTTGAAAAAAAATACTGAAATACTGATAATTGCTAGTACCCTCAGGCCAAGATCAAATCTGTTTAGCTTCTAGAGCACAAGTGGGTAAGTTGAAATGAAAATAAGGGCAAGGTAACACTGATCTTTAGGATTTTCAGCCTGTTGTCCTAATAATCTTTTTCTATGCTCACTGCTGTGTTTTAACCTGGCAGGCACCTAAGCACCACACAGCTGTTCATGCAATCTTCCCTTCTGCTTCCATAAACCCAGTGTGATAGGAGAGAGTAATGAAAAGTGCAAGAACCTGTGGGCTGAGATAAGGACAGTTTAATAAGAAATAAAGGGAAGATAAAAATGAAGCAAACAAATGTTGCAGTTGAATTGTTTCTCACCACCAGCTGACCAATACCCAATGACTCCCTGAACAATGACATCCTCTCTGGCCCAACTCCTCACAGTTTTACTACTGAGCATGATATCATATGGTATTGAGTATCCCTGTGGTCAGTTTGGCTCTGCCGTTCTGGTTGTGTCCCCCTGCAGCATCCTCTGTAGCAGGGCTGCATGAGAAGCAGAATGCTTCTTGGTGTAAGCACTGCTCAGCAACAAATAAAATATTGGTTTTAGTGTGTTACAGCAATATTTCCTTCACAAATCCAAACCACAGCACCATACCAGCTACCATGAAGAAAACTAACTTTGTCTCAGCTCAAACCAGAACAATATCTACGCCTTATTCTTTATCATTTACATCATGCTTAGGTCCCACGCTTTCTAATTAATTGTCACCACCCTCCTATTCTTTGATATATACAGACAGGTGTCATTCCCTTAGTCTACAGACCATCCCTCTAAAAAGTCCATTGAGTTCTTCTAGCCCATAACTTTGGGTTGCATCAGTCACATTAGACCTCCAGGGCTGGAGAGATGGTGTGTGGTGTTGAACTGTCGCATGCTGAAGCCAGCTCTGGTTCCAGTCAAAACTGCACCTTCCTCATTCCGTCAGTTAGGCACTTTGCTCGTTTCCATCAAAATTCATTCTTCATTAATCTGGGTGACTTACTGTAATACCTTTGATATGGCATAAAGCAACCATAATAGCAATGACATACAGCATTATTTATGAGGGATGCTCGAAAATGTTGGTGGTAGGGCAGTAGAGGTTGAATCTTTCTGACAGTATTGCATTACATTTTGTTGCTGTGCGATAGATGACAGCATTGAGTAACTGCTGCTGGTGGAGATTTTTACACGCGCAGCATGCATGCTCATCACCAGTGAAAATGCATAGCTAATAGTGATGACTGCATTGAAAAGTAGTTCTTTGTAGCTAAGAACTTGCTCTACCGCAGTGTTATCACTATTCCCTTGAGGTCCATATTGTATTTGGACATTACCCACCAAGTACACCCAGGTCATTGAACAAAAACAACGCCCTGGATGAATTTGCCTTCACCTAAGTCAGGAATAACCCAGACTCTCTTCCCCAGTGCATTTTTATGTGCATTCCAGGAGCTTTCTTCCCTTCTCCAGTTTTAACTGGACAGGGATACCTCCCTTGGCAGATTCCCTACTGTTGACTAACAAGGTGGCCTTTCCTAAATGTATATCGCAGTGTTTGGATGTCCCAGCAGACTTTGCTCTCAGTGTAGTTGTTTGATTTTCCTAATGCTGGTGCATGCTGGAGGATGTAATATACCCACTCAAAGCTATGCCTTTTGGCCCTGGTGTCTAAGAGTTTCTTTTTGGAAATGAGTCCCCATGATGGCTGAATTCTTTCAGGAATGCCATGTTGCCCTAAGACTTGCTTTTCAAGGCCCGGAATAGTTTCATGTGGTGGCATAGCATACATTTCTAACCCTTCTGTGGTTACTTCTACCATTGCTGTCTATATTGTTTTCATGCTAAATTCAAAACACAGCACTGTACCAGCTATTATGGAGCCAGGACATTACCAAATCACCTAACCTTTCCATGGCACCAAATGCACCAAATGAGTGAGCGATGACATGCTTATTTAAGTCACGCTTCTATCTTTTTTATATTTGAGATTCTCTGGCACTTAACAGTAACATCTGTGTTACTATTACCTATCCTTTGACTAAACTGAAGTTAAGGTATATTGGTATTTACTAGTCAGACTTTCCTTGCGGTCCCAGTTATTGATAAAACATTCATCGTTCTATTCTAAATTACAGTGTAGGGCTGAACATCATTAACTAGCTGTTGCATCATACCCCAAGGGTATCAAAATTTGATCTCTCAATTATTATTTTTCTATAGATGCTAAAAATGAGACAGTTCTGTTTCATATAATTACGTGTTTATTGATGATTGAACAGTAAATAGGTTCTAAATGAATGAATGAATGGTCTTTTTTTCATATTTGGGAAAGTTTGAAAGAAGGACATGTGGTTTTCTTCATCCATACTTACTGAACAGAATAAACAAATAAATCTTTGGCCAATAGAACAGATACTTAACAACTGATGATCAAACATCATAATTAAGTAGACATAATGGAATTCTATTGGGTTGTTCATATCCAGAATATAGAGAAGTTGAGATACTGCTGCCAATTAAATATCAAATAAGTATTACCTATTTTATAACAATCACTTGTGCTTTCAGAAAATATGAACAATGATTTTATTAATAATTACAATCTCATAAATTGAGGATAATTTTATTGCACACATTTTCTGTCACTTCTCCAAATGGATTTGTAATCTTACTAACGTGTGTTTATTATACAAGATAAAATAAGTGTTTCATAAATACCCTGTTTTAACATTTTAATTTTTTTGTAGCTAATATTTATTTTACAAAATTAATACTTTGGTGTAAATATCTCATGTTTTAAATACAGGGATTTTTTTTAATAATGCTTTTTTAATTTGATCAAGGACAAAACAGAAGACATGCAATACTTGAACTACTGTGACATAGTAACAATCCTACAGTAATGAAGCTGTACAGAATAACAGGAGATGGTGGTATAGGAGAACAGAGTTGTAAGAGAAATAAATAAAAAATCTGAATCTGAACTCTGCTTCTTATTGAGAAAAAGATAGTGTGATAACTACTGAGGATCTGAATTTTAAATTTCATTATTTAATAAAGCATTATGGAAATTCCCTAGATTTACATGTACATTTTAAAATGTGAGTTTACAACATAGTTGCCTCAATTTTTGTTTACAACATAAAAATGCAAAGCAAGATTTCTTAACATTTAGTTAACAGAAGGAAATATATACATATATGTAAGTACACACACTTTTGTAGAGGTGTATTTTAAACAGAGGTTTATTTTTGTAGAATCATCAAATATCCTGAAGGATCAACAACGATCATCAAATCTGATTCCTGGTCCCATACACAGAACCCAGTGTCTCAGGGCATTGTTCAAATGCTTCTTGAATTCGGATAGTCTTGGTGCTATGCCCTCTGCCCTGTGCAGCCCGTTCCATGCCCACCGCCCTCTGGTGCAACCCAGAGGTCCCCAACCCCCAGCTGCCCCTCCCCTGGCACAGCTCCATGCCTTGGGCCCTGTCGCTGTCACAGAGAGCAGAGTTCAGTACTGCCCTCCGCTCCCTGTGAGGAGCTGCAGCCACCATGAGGCCTCCCCTCAGCTCCTCTGCTCAGCGTGGGCTGAGCACACGCAGGGGCCTCAGCTGCTCCTCACAGTGATGACGAAGGGGAATGGCTTTAAACTAAACGGGGAGAGATTCAGCTTAGATATTAGAAAGAAATTGGTTACTCAGAAGGCAGTGAGACACTGGCACAGGCTGCCCAGAGAAGCTGTAGATGCTCCATACCTGGAGGTGTTCAAGACCAGGTTGAATGGGGCCCTGGGCAGCCTGAGCAGGTGGCTGGCAGCCCTGCCCATGGCAGGGGCTTGGGACTGGGTGAGCTTTGAAACTGCTTCCACCCCAAGCTATTCTGTGATTCTTCAACTGCACACAGTGCTCAAGGTGACACTGCACCAGATCAGAGCAGAATGAAAGAACCCGTCCCCTTGCTCACTAGTAAGTGCTGGGCCTGGTGTACCCCAGGGTATAGATGGCCCTTTTAGCTGCTGGGACATGATGCTGGCTCATGTTCAAGTTGCTGTTGACCAAAACGCCCAAATCCATTTCATCAGGGCTAGTCTCCAGCCTCACATCCCGAGTCAAGGGATGAGATACTCGGGGCTGCCAGATCTCAGATGTAGAATATAGCACTTTCTTTTGTTAAATTTCATGTGGTTTGTGATTGACCAGCCCTCTAGTTAGTTAAATGGTATTTTTCTGCCTTCTTCTCTTGGGAAAGTTTTTATGAGTGCATTTTTAAATTTGAATTTAAATTTAAGAGACCAACGTTACTTCCTTATATGAAAGCATACTACTGTCTTGGAAGGACTCTTTTATTTCAACAAAGGAGGTGTAATCAAATATAATCTTAGGTGAGCTTGAAAGTAACTAGTGAGTAGGGGAGTGTGATCAAAGAAATTCTTTGGTGCTGCTTAGAGTTTCATTTAATGTAAGTTTACTACTATGTAAAACAGCAGAAAGAATGAACATGTCTATAAGCAGTTAAAGACAAACATGTAAGGTAAAAATGAACTTCTTGATTTTTCTACCATATTTCGGATTAGGTAAATGGTGAACACTTAGCAACTAAAATAAACAAATTTGGTGGAAACTGGATGAAGGTGCATGAATTTGTTGCATTAACATTGCTATCAATTTTGCTTTGATTTTCAGTGACAAGGTGCCTAAAAATTTTCCATAATGATGTTTTTTTCAGGTCTTCCAATCTGCAATTTACTCATCCTTGTTGAAGATCTTCAGAAGCCATTTAGAAAGTGATAGGATGGATAGTAGCCTAAGTATTACCTAACTATAAGGAATGGTAGGAAGTTCAATTAAAAAATACAGAGCTCTTGTTAACCATTCACTTTCATTTAGGACTTTAGGACTGTGTTTCAGTTCATCCTTTAACTGATGTTTCTTACATATTAAGAAGAGTGCTTATTTTTCTTCTTCTTTTTTTGTTTATGTTCTCATTTTTACCTTAGACTTGTACCTCAGGTGTGCCCAGGCAAAGATCTATGTTTGCTATCCACACTGTCGTGTTCAGTAATCCAAAAACTTTAGTCTAAATAACCTCTCCCTTGTGTTCTGTATCTTTTGATAAGCCTTTTCTTCTTCTTTTTGTCTTTCACTAGAAAAAGTTTGGACTCTTATCAGTATTTTGTAGGATTTTTCTTCTTAAGTTCTGATATTAATGTACCAAGGCCACCTGCATAAATTCTGCCCAATTCTTAAGTGCCACTAATGACTCACCCACAACAATTCAGGCTCTGTTTTAGTTTACGTTACCTTGAATAACTTACTGTCAGCAGACTTTGTCAGCTTTCTAGCTACTCTTCTTGCAGATCTGTTGAGCAGCATGTCTTCACTGAAAAGGCCCTGGGGAACATATGATGGTTGTAACTGTTTTTCTGTATTTTATATTTTCTAGTCCTTTTTTTACTCAAGGTAATGCCTTCCAGCCTCATAAAGGATTGAGATTTACAAAGATGTTGTTGAGGGGCTTTTTCAAAAGATTATAGAATGTTCCTTCATCACTTAACCATAATGTTCACTCCTTTTAGAAAATAATTTTCTTTCAAAATGCGCATGATTCAGAATTTGTCTAAGGGCAAGTACTGGCAGTTTTAACCTAAATTAAGTTTTAGCATAGTTTGGTTAGACTAATTGAACCAGGTAAACACAGGAGGTGCTTTCTTTTGTATCTTTTCTTTGTGGTGACACTCTGACATTGCCACATCAAAATTAACCCTCTTTCCATTTCTAATTCCAGTTGCAATCTGTTTGAATATCAGCTTGTTTTCTGGCAAATGTAGGTAACCAGAACTGGTGATTTTAAGTTGTGATTTAGCCTTGTATATTGTGTGATAAGCATAGAACTGAATAACAAGAGGTTTTTGAAATGTGCTATTTAGAATGATCTGTAAAACCTTTGTAGATGTTTTTCTCTAATTGCAGTAAGTACCTAGAATCTTACTTTGAAGGGAATGGGCATGGCTGGTTTTTTGTGTTGTTGGCTTGTTGTTGTTTTTTTTTTTTTTTAAATTAAA
>JACDJE010000043.1:3308307-3465638 GCA_016647715.1 Pavo muticus
AATATATGTATATATACTTTTTTAAAAAACTATTTCTTTATTTATTTTCTTCCAGACAGATAATGGGTTAAAATGGCTGTAGAAACTGCTTTTTTGTACTACAGCTTCAGAAGTGCACTTAACGACTTGCTCAGGGCGTATAGAATAAAACATAAGGCAAAGTAAATTGCCATCCTGTTTGCTTTTGAGAACAATACAGAGCAGGGCTGAATAATGAAAGTATTATTTCCAGCATTTTTGTTGATTCAAGGTCCCTACTTATGCTATACTGGAAAAGGCAATGAAGGTCTAGAAGTGGCTTCATTTCTTGTTTGCTGTTTTGAACTCTGGAAACAATGGCTGCAGGATCATGCACTTGATATTACATGTTTGAAGATGGGCAGTCTTAAGCAGGGAAAAAGAAGTCTGAAAATATTGTGTGATTTTGACCCCAAATGAATCCAGTGACACGGAAACATTGGGTTCATCAGTTCCACATATACTTTTCATTAAAATGGTTTCCACTTAGGGTTCGACTCAAAAAGTCTCTAATTGATATCGATTCTCATTGCACAAAATTGTGTTTAATATATAGTGTATTTATGTAGTAGGCTGGTTAAAATGCACAGTCTCACAAGATATTCCATGTGCTTTCCTTTGTGCAATGTTTTTCAAGTTAAGCTGTGTTTAGTTTGTTTATTTGACATTCTAAGACTAGTTTGTAAGGTTTACATTTTACAAAGAAGTTTATTTGAAAAAAAAAAAAAAACCTTAAGGCATAGAACAGTGCACATTTAAATATTTCATTGTGTTTTTAAAGTGTAGTCCTGGATTTGACTTGGAAAAGTACATTTCTGGTGTTTGTATTTCATAATAAATACAGTTTTTGAAAGTAGTCTGATATGTGAGCTATTCTTGTTTTATGAAAAGGCAATAAGAAAAGAGATGTTTCTGATGGGCTGCTGCCTAAAGTGGGGTAGTTGGTGTTCTCCTGTAGAATTCTAATTTTTTAACAAGTCTATAATGAAATATATAAGAAAAATAAATCTAGCATAACTGAAATCTGAAGTTGCCCATATATTCTTATTTGGAGGTATTCTGTCTGTACAGCAGGCAACTTGAACTGCTCCAATACTGGAAAATTTAATGTACCACTCAATTACTATTCTTTAGCCCAATTTAAAGTAATAGATCGGGAGTGAGGTCTTAATGTGGTGTAACCTTTGGAACATTAGAAATAACCTCTTTTCCTTCTGAAGTCAGTGTACAGTAATGACATCAGTCTTACTGTACTGCAGGTGAACATTTTCTGACTGCATTTGAAGTTCTTGTATTTAGCAGTTGTTCAGTACCTTGTTCCTGTCTCCCATACCATAGGTTCCAAGACCTTTTTTTTTTAGTGGATTCATAAAAAAGTCTCCATATTTATGTATATCTATGTATCTCACATAATTGTGCTATAGCACACTCAATACATTATTTTGCAGTTAGGTTAACTCTGCCTCAAGCATCTTTTCAGAGTTTACATCTGATGTTTATCTCGAGGCATGTTTTATTGTTGTTACTGGACTCCTGAGTTATGTCCTTCCATGATCTTATTGCTCCTTCTTTCAGTAGAAGCAGTCCTTTATTTGAACTTTTGTTGGCTTATGTACTTGCAACAATGCACAGGATAGAGTCGGGTATTTGGGACTGATTTTATTCAAACCTGTTCTCAAACTTTCTGGAATACTAGAAGGTGGTTAATCACTAAAATTTCTTGTGAACGTAATTAGCTTTTCTTAAATATGATTTACTGGGCCATTTACTGGGGACTGTGGACCATAGTTTGGGAAGTGCTGTTCTGAACTTTGGTAATTTACTTACATGTGTTACGTTATGAATGTAACTGCAAAGCAGAATTTCCAAATTTAAAATGCAGACAGGATAGAATAACTAACAGTTGGTTCCCATTGTAATTCTGACACGTAAATAAATTATGGACAGGTGCTGAAAAGGTAATTAAAACAACAATACAGGATAGTAAGAATTAGTGTTTTAAGAACTGCAGTGCTGAACTTCTCAAACTTGTTCTCTCCGGTTCCCCTAAGGCAGAATTCAAACTAGCTTCAGTGTAAGCTTACTCAAAAAGAACACTCTGTAGTGTAGAGAGTCATGGAAGGTGTTATACACATTTTTTACTTTGAAAAAAAAAGTGGAAAAAAATTAGCTGAAATTGCAATTGCAATTGGAAGCTTTCCCTTGGCATTTTTTTCTACACTAAAGTCCTTCACTTTACAGGATAGAACAGTTGTGTTTTTTCAAAGTGTGTCGATAAAGGTTCTGTGTAAAACTTGTGGTGCTTCTACTAAATGTGGTGCTCTCAAGACATGCTTTTTCCTAGATGAATTTTCCCACCTTTGAAAATTCTCTGCGTGTTTGCTGTGCCATTTAACTCCTGTGAAACGCAGTCAGGTAGCTCCAAAAGTGAAAGACCCGTGTGAAGTTTCTGGTCTGAGTATTTCTGCTTAAGGAGACAGATCCTATTCCAAAGTTGAAAAGACTAATTTTGAACTCCTCTCTCTCCAAAATTTGATGCTCACTGGACATTTGCTAAAATATGAATCTTGTTGTCATATGATTTTAAATAAGTATAAAGGAAAAATAACAACAGTCTTAAATTGCCATGCTTTTGAAGTTGATGGACAGGAGCTGAGGAAGCTCTGTTTATTGAAAACCGTTTCTATAACAATATAGGCACAAAAAGCATTTTTGTGTTTCAGCATGGCCTTTAGCATAATCTTATGGCAAGCATTCCCAGCTGAACCTGATAGATTTTCTTAGATTTTCTTCTTAATTGCCATTGGCTGCTACTGTGATCATGGACACATTGCTTCTATGTGTCTCTGTTCACACTCCTGATCTGTTTGTCTAGTCAACTGGTGTGTATTTTGGGACAGAATCTGTATATCTGTGTAAGTACACTCAGTCTACCACAGTGAGTGTGTAGAATGAGATGTAATTTGGGTCTGTATTTCTTTCATGGCAATTATGTTTACGCAGTATTTTGTTTGACTTGTTACTGAACACAGTGCAAGTAAGCACGTTTTCCTTGTGAATATGTTAATTTATAGTGTGTGATGTTTTCCCAGGTTCCAGTAGCAAGAGCCAGCATCTTGTGGCTCATTGGGGAGTACTGTGAACGAGTTCCAAAGATTGCACCTGATGTTTTGAGAAAGACAGCCAAGAGCTTCACAAATGAAGATGACCTTGTAAAGTTGCAGATCTTAAATTTGGGAGCAAAACTCTATTTAACAAACTCAAAGCAGGTAAGGCTTAAATACACAAGAGAACATGTTTACAGTCACAGTAGTTTTTTTGTGCCATCTGTATAGTCCAGTCCTGATTTCTTTTAAATAAACAACTGAAACCAGTTCACATTATTATTAGTTTTTTTAGAACTCAACCTAAACATAACCAACATCCTGGAGTGTGGGCTGTGTCATAAATACAAATGTATTGATGAAATTACTCTTTTTTTCTGTCCCTTCCTTTATTGAGAAGATCTGTGGATTTTTTTTTCATTCAGATAAGTAGAAAGTATTTATAAATTGTATAACTAACATAAAATTGGAAATTTTCCAGCTGTGATTTGTGTTTTCTGGATCAAAAAGCAGAATTTTCTGGGGACTGCTGTCAGCATGAACAAAAAGCTGCTCGTTTTTATTCAGGATGTTTAAAAGGAGATGCCAGAAAAAGGCCTCAGTGTCTTTCCATTGGTGCTCATCTTAAAGATAGTAACTGCTTTTTCTTTTCTCTCTGTTTCTTATTATTTCTCTTTTCTTTGTAAGAGAGTGGGTTTTGATCATCTCTGGTGATAAAGATAACCTAAAAATGTCAGATAAGACAGAAGTATGAACTTAGATTTCTATAGCTGTGAGAGGGGCCTACTGTTTAATTCATCTCAATGTCAGTACTGTGAACTTCATCACTCTCTGGCTGTGGTATATAGCATCTTCACACTAATTTTTCACAGTAATTCTAATTTTACTATAAAAGTTTGTGAAATATTTTCCAAATATATAATGAATATATTGTTTGAGATATATAGACTGGACTCCTAGGTCTTTTTGTTTTACAGCAGTTTTGACAGCATAGGATCTTGCACCTCTGCAACTGTGATGTCTTCCTTGATAGCTGTATCTAACTGCAGACTTGATCCATCTGAGACTTTATTCTGTAGGGCATGTGGGAGATGAACTGTCTCGCCTTGCATTCAAATAAGAATGAATGCTTGTCCTTTGCTCAGACAGTCTAAAATGGGTGAGTAACAAAAGGTGACTTCTTTCTGTCAGTGCTCTTCTTAATGAAAGTGCTGACTGAGCAAAGAAAAGATTGGTTTGATTATCTTAATTGTCTCTTACTGGGCCATTGGTAGTATTTACTAATTTTTCCAAATGGCCAAAAATCCTTAGGAGATGATGATTTCTGTGATATTCTTTTTCCAAATTCATGTGGTCTTAATACATTTTTAAACATATTATACATGAGGCATGTTAATTGATTCGAATATGATGCTGGTTATTAAGTGGATGAATCTGTCTCCTAAGATGCCTGCTAAATGATGGAAGGGTATTTTCCTCTGTAAGTTGTGTAGTAATAAGTTTTCTTCTTGAGTCATCAAGATATGTTTGTACAAAATTCAAAGAGAATGGGTTGATGATCTGGCTTGATTGAAAGCTCCTTCTGAACTAGAATAGGTGTTTTTGCCTTTAGGAGCCAGCAGCACTTCTCCTTTATCTAGATCATTGCCAGGAATAAGACTCTTCTCAACTCGCTCATTAGAACATTTCTTTCAGGAGTGATTTCAGTTCCTAAAACGTCCAGCCATTCTTCAGCCTAATTTTTGAGCTCTTGGGCAAAGCCCAACTGACCACTGACCACTTGGCTGGTCAGTTGTCTTTCTGTCCCTCTCTACCCTTGTCCATATTTTCTCCTGTATCCTACAACACCACGTAATATTTTTTAATCCTTTGTTAATTTTTTCCAAAGCCAGTGGAGTTGAGTTGAGGTAATCTCAAAGATGCAGTGTCACTGTATTGAAAAGTAGTCAGGACAGCAGAGATGCAAAAAACAAGATGAAAGAAAAGCTGGTAAAATTTGTTTGGTCAGTCTTGTCTCAAGAAAAGCACTGAATTCTGGAGGGAATATGACTTTGTATTTTCACTATCCTTAGATTGTAATATTTGATTTGCTGTTAATTTCCTTAGACATATGTCCAAACACCTAATGCAGCACGTTTTCAGGAATACTTTGAAAATTCAATGTTTTTTTAATTATTAGTTATATTTTTTTAATTGTGTGACGAGTTTTCAGCAGCTGTTTATAATTTAAGACCTCCAGGTTCAGTGCTATCTGGATAAATATATAATAAGATTTCTTCTGATTCTCCATATTGTGTAGTAAGCTTATTTCCTTTTGTCATCAATTAGGAGCATAAAAATCCTTGCGAATGTAGTATATAGCTGTATAAGTGGAGTTCCTATGAGGAAAAGAAGTTATGCAGAAAAACACAGCATCTAATTGCTTGAGCTGTTCCTTGCATGTAATAGGAAGAATAAAAGATATTTAGAAGTGTTTCTGTTGTGTAACACAATAGGTGTCACACTGGATAAAGGCCCAAGTAATTGTAAATGGATAATTTGTTGAATGTGATTTAGCACAACATCCTTGTCTTACATATCAAAGGAGTCAAGTTACTGTGAGGTAATGACAACGAAGAATGGATAGATTGCTGTTCCTCTCCCACTGTAGAGGCTAAGTATTAAAATAATTTTCAAGGAGAGCCAAACAGCTAATTGCTGCTAGTCTAGAAAATACATTATATTCTTAAATAGAAGCACTGCCGTTGGAAAGTTCTAGAAAGATTGCTGAAGGATGATCTGTTCCATACCTTCACACTGGCCAAAACAAAACGTACAAACAATAGTAGTCTCTGCTAACAGAGGTGTGCAGAGAGTGCAGAGATAAAAGAAGTGATATTATGTCTGTATATAATGAGCATGTACAGAAAACAATAGGTGGGCATATGGGAATAAATGTATAGAATATTCATGTCAGAGTGCTTTTTTTTATTGAAGTGTGAAGGCAGATATGTGCAGATTCTGTCATATTTCAGAAGATTAACTCGCTTGCTGAAACAGTTTTCAGCTTACAGATATTCCTTTGTTGGCAAAACTGAGGAGTGTTCATTACTTTATTTTTTGTTTTTAATTAAAATTAATTGTTTCTATTAGCTACCTCCATGTAGAAAAGCTTCTCTGACTTGTTTGGTTGCACTGCCATAAGAAAAATATAGTGTTCTCTTGCTGTTTTCATTAAAGCTATTTATGATACGTGCAAGGAGAATTCTTGCAGATATGGAGCATTCGACCATATGTATTTGTATAGAGAAATGTGGAAGAGGCATTTTAGTGGAGAGTAAGAAAGAAAGTATCATGGGGATGATCCCATTAAAGAAAATGCCATCTTTCAATATCATGTTGTATGAGGGCTGCTCCAAAAATAATGCCTCCTATTTTATTGTGTTGGCCCATAATATCAGAGGCAGATGGTGGTGGTATGGCACTAGAGGCTGAACTTTCTCACCAATATTCCATTACATTTTCTTGCCACGTGACAGTTGGCAGCAGAGGGGCAGTCTGACAAAATGGCGTGTGACATGGAAGTGTGTATGGAGCAAAGGTGTGTCATTGAATTCCTCCATGTGGAAATAATGGCAGCTATTGATGTTCACTGGCACTTCTTGAACATTTATGGAGACCAAGCAGTGGATGTGAGCGCAGTGAGGTGGTGGGTGGTATGTTTCAGCAGTGGTGCAGATTGTAATGGGGACTCTGTTTAAAAACAGTGTTTTGTAGCTGAGAATTTGCTCCATCACATAGTGCTGTTGTGCTCTTAGTATCTATTGTAGTTTCCATGGAAATAAATAGGAGACATTACTTTTGGAGCAACCTACATATATGTTTAAAATTAAAAAAAGTTTTGGTTAATGTGTATGTCACTTATCACTTACAGGAATTAATTAGTATCCTGAAAATGTCTTTGTAGATATGTAGACTACTCTAACTTGCATCCTCAAAAGGGATTTTTTCCTAACAAATTGTACATTACAAAATTTAATGCTTTTTTTGCATATTCCTCCCCTCATGCAATTAAAAATGCTACTCTTGTAACAACTGCCTGATAAACAAGATATATATGCAAGCTAGTTTCTTTGCATAAAGAAAATAAATACCTCTTGTCAATATCTTAACCTTATGTTACCCATCTACTGTTAATTGTCATACTAAAAATTAACTTTGTTGTGATGGTAAATCATTTTTGCTCTTTTCACTGTTTTCTTCTATATGAACAAAGTTGCATAATTCTTTCAAATGCATTTGATCAATGCAGTTCTGTTCAGTGTTGTTGCTCTGCTTACCCTACAGTATTTCAAAGGTATGGGGAGAGTCTTCCTGAGTGTGTGTGTTTTTTTAAATTTATCTCTATTATTAAAATTACTAAATACATGTTAATATTCTCAGACATCAAATTAGGAAATCCTATTATCCTGTAAAAAGCGTGATAATACAAGTTGTTCTCTAACATAAATAAATAAATGACCAATATTACTGGAGGCTTTAAGCTTCAAGAAAAAAATGGAAGAAGTCTTTTATCCTGGTTTTTAGAGGGCATCAGCAGCTTGCTTTTATGAAAAAGTAACAGCTAAATGCACTGCAAATAATTTGCAGTAATCCAGTTCAGTGATTCATGTGTCTGCTTTAATGGGTCATAATTCAGGATAAAGTAACTGAGTGCAGTCAGAGTGCAGACACTGCTTATGCCAGGGACTGTATCTCTTCATAAAACACACCTCAGCAGAAGCAGTTTGCCAGCCCCCTAATACCCTCTGATGTTTTGATGTCCTGCATATTTTTCCGATTAAGTTTTGAGTGCCATGTTTTTAGTTGTATTTCCACATTCATTATCCTCACGTAGATCCTTCAGCGGGTTTGCCATATATGATTATTTTTTTAATGATGCCTTTCTTTCCACTTCAGCAGTTTAATAATCTAGCACATGGCTGCTTCTCAGTACTCAGCATTCACCTCCCCAATACAGAAGAGGACATGTGCTTTGGCTTCAGAATTCCATTTGCAGCTTTAGAAATGCGTATTCCCTGTGGAACAACATTTGTTTGACATAACCATTCATTTTTATTACCTCTTTAAATATGTTTATCCAGAGTTATCAATAATCATAAATAACTTGTATTCTGTTCTTGTCCTGTTTTTTTCCACAGACAAAATTGCTTACCCAGTATGTATTAAATCTCGGCAAGTATGATCAAAGCTACGACATCAGAGACCGTACAAGATTTATTAGGCAGCTTATTGTTCCGAATGAGAAGAGTGGAGCTTTAAGCAAATATGCCAAAAAAATATTTCTGGCACAGAAACCTGCTCCATTGCTCGAGTCTCCCTTTAAAGGTATTACTGCCAAAATCATTTGGTAAATGTTCATTGTGTAAAGGAATGTGACAGCCTATTCTATTTCAAATATGCTCACGAATTGCGTCACTTAGCGAACACAAATGATTAATATGCAAGGATGCTCACTCTGCTTACTTGCTTTTCAGCAAACAGGGCTTACATGTTGCATGCACATTACATTTGCCTGGTGACAAACCCTGACAAAACTGTTTGTGTGGATTTTAAATTTGGCTTAATAACAGAAAGTGTGTATTTTGAGGAAAAAAATTCTTCCATTTAGGAAAATGTATTTAGTTCTTTATCTAGACTTTAATAGAAGGCTGTTAATGCACTCTAAACCTATTATGAATCTGAAATAAATTGAATCTCTGCAGATTAGCTTTTTATTGTTTTTCTCCAAAGTGATAGTTTTCCCAGTGAGTTTTTCATCTTTTAAGAAGTAAGAACCATTGTCTTCTCAAATGAAAAGGTTTTTAGGTTATCTGAATTAAAAATGCTCTGTTACTGTGATGATTTGCAGTTTTAATTTTCATGCTTATATATGTTGTGAAGCTCTAAAAAGAGCTCCATTTTGAAGAAAAACTATTAAGATTCTGGATGTGTTTGTGCCAAGACATGTATATGGATTGTTTAACTGTGCTGTCATTCTTAATATTCACAGTAAAGTAATTTTTAGAGAAGCTACATTTCAGAGCAACACCTCTAAACACACTGACTGATTAGCTTTTTTATTGACCATTATGGGGGAGATTATTGTAATCTATGGACTGAAATCAGTTTTTTGACCTATGAAGAGCTTCCTAGTTTATATTTATTCCATGACATTTGAGGTAATATAATAGCAATTACCTTTAGCCCTGATTAAGATTGCTCCTTGTGGTAGAGCTCATGTTGTTTGTATATTTTCCACTCCCCCATTTTTTTAATAGATCGGGATCATTTCCAGCTTGGTACCTTGTCTCACACGCTGAACAGCCGAGCCACTGGCTACCTGGAGCTGTCTGACTGGCCGGAGGTGGCACCTGACCCTGCCGCGCGAAATGTTGAAGTGGCCGAAGCGGTATGTTGGCATTGTTAAAAGTAACTTTGCCGAAGGCATAAGCCAGTACCGAATATTGTCTGGAAACGTAAATAGTTAAATAATACATTTATGCTGTACTGAAAATTTTCTATACATGTGATGGTCTGTGTGGCTTGTTTTAGCTTAGAAACTGAAAATTTTTTAAAACTGCACCATGCTCACTGTTTATTTTCCATGAGAGAAGTGGATCAACTGTAGGCCACTTTACTTCACTTGAGGACTTTCCTTCCATCTCATTTTTTATTTCTTATCTCTTGTATTCACTGTGCTGCAGTATGTTTATTACTGTTAATGATGAATGTCGTAGCAGAGAAAAAAAATGGTAGAATAAACAAAAGGCAGCAGCAGGGTAAGAAGTTACGTATATTTTGAAGTGTAAAATTTGGAATAGACCGAGGTTTACATTTCAGACAATCTGAATAAAATTTGGTAAGTTTCTAAAAAGAAAATGTCATCTATTAGTGCACTAGTTACTTGTTGACATTACACAGCTAGTGATCTAATACTGATACCATTCCGTTATGGGACTGTAAACTAGCAGGCAGAATCAAGTTCTGGTACCAGAGTTGTGATTTATGCATCAGGTAGCAGAGTACTAATAAATGTCAGTGAAAGCTATTGTACAGTAATGGGAATTGAGGTGTATTGAAATATACTGTACTGGTGATGCTCCCAGAGATAAGTTCTTTTAGCGTGTCCACATGGAAAAGCATGTGGTCCTTGTCATTAGCCAACTCCCACACTAAATTGTGCATGAATTTGCATATAAGATGTCGGGAATGGAATGAGTGGAGAAAATTCTAAAAAATGGTTGTGTCTTGCAGAGGCCAGTAAACAATGAAGTGGTACAGCAAGCGTTTCTCCTCAGTAATAATTGTTTACCTTCTTATATACATTTCAGCAAAAGAGATATTTGTTTACAAACTCCTGAAAGCTTTTATGAGGAGACTTTGACTGCAGTCATCTCAAGGAGTTGTATTATAAATGATAAGGTTGGCATGAAAGAGTGTGTGGAGGTGACTTTACCCATAAAAATAAAAGCCTTGCATGAAATTGATCAAATGGAGTAACACCTGCCTACAACACTACAGAAAACATCTTCTAACTACTTAAACCTCAAAATAAAAATGGAAATCCTTTATTCAAGGCTTTTTTGCAAATATTTTCTTTGGAGAATACCACGGTAGTGACTTTGTGGTTGCTCTAGTACTTCATATGTCTATACAAAACAAGTGAGCAAAATTGAGTTAAAAAGCTGTCACTGATGCAGACCTATATCACCTTTGAAATGGTTGCCTGCCGTTTTTTTTTCCCCTGGCAAGAATTTTTCTTCAGCTGCTCAGCATTATAGGAAATATGAATTTAAAAAAAAAGTCTGGCCAAAGTAATGTTCTGTTCTGGTGTTCTCTTGTTGATAAGAATTACTTTTATTTGGAGGATACCAAAGGAAGTGAAATACAGTTGTCATCTAGCTACTGCCTGGTGGGTCTGTGTCCGTTTTCCCCTTAAAACTTGGTATGATAAAGATGGTATTTACTCTTCATTCTAGCATTCGGGTAAACTGAGCTGGAGCCAAAGATAAAACTCTAAGACTTCAGGTTCTTTTGGCATAGCAATTTATTTATAGTTACTGATGCTTTTAATCTCCCTTAGTAAATCTTTTTCTAGTCTCTCACAGGCATATCTCACCTTTTGCAAGTATATTCAAAACTTTTAGTGCTCCTAATTGTTTAAAAGAAGAGAAGCTTACTAGTCACTCTTGACTTGCTTAGAGGATTTATTTAGAAACTGACTAATACCACTGCTGCAGGTATTTTTCTTTGACATGTTATATGTATATTTTTCTATTGCTAGTTCTAAAAGTAAACCTAAATTGAAATTTATTTACAGACAAAGGAATGGACTGCAATTCTCAGTAAGACAAAGAAAGAGAAACCTACTGAAAAGTTCTACTCTGAATCGGAAGAGGAGGAAGAGGACTCTGCCAGTACAAGTGCAACAGGTAGGTATTTGGAAACGCACTTTCATCTCTGCTTCCTGGATAACTTTGTGTTCAGAACCGGTCACTACATAAAAAGAATCAGGGGAAAAAAAAAACAAAAAAAACCCACCTCCAGAGGTATATAAAAATCAGAAAATTGAGGGGAAAGGTTTACGTTTACAACAGTGTAGTAGTAACAGCTAATTGTATAGATATGGCTTGTGTGTTCATTAAATTACGTTGCTTTGCTTCCAAGATTAAAAAAAAAGGCTTGTGTGCTATTTTCATCTTATTTCAAAACTAGCAAGAGTATTGAGAATTTGTAGCTTTTAATGTTTTGTCAGAAAAATGCCCAAAGCCTTAGTTGATGAGAACCATAATGCTTGAATGCTTTTTGGTATTTGTTATTGATAAAGTACTATCGTGACAGCATGTGCTACTATGTTGATAAATGGCAAAATTTTTTTTAACTGTAATATTTCATGGTTTTTATTTAGTAAATTGTTATCATTTTACTCTGAAGTTCAGTATTCCTGTTTCTGTTTATTACAACTGAGGTGATGATGGAGGAGTTAACTAATGGGTGCCTTTCAAATGAGCTAAGGATTTTTTGAATAGTCGCTTGCTCAATGTGAGGTAGACAATTCCCCAAGAGTGCCATTTCAGTAGGTGTTAATATAGTTAAATTTAGTGAAGAACATGAGTCTCACTGACCATTTCTAAACTTAACAAAAAGATAAAGAATTCTCCCAGGTCCAGGGGCTATACACAGAAAATGTATGGCATCAGAGACTTACAAGAGTCAGCAGCGTCTTGTTAAACCGACCAAATGGACTTCCAACTCTGAATTTGGTACTTCTTCCCACTCATATCCACATGTGAAGAAATATGCAAAGAAAAGTACCTACAAATTGCATCAGGGAATGATCTCTTAAGCAAGAAAAGAATATATTCATTTCAGATATTTGAATATATTTTTACTATATGATTAATTACCAGATGAACAATTTTTTTAAATCAGTGATTAAATCACCATCACTATCAAGATTGTGTAATTGAGCAATTAGTTTGAAAGATAATCTTGCAATTAAGTGAACGTATATGGTAGAGAACTTGAGGTCATTCCAACTCCTGATAGGATTTTATAATTTTGAAGAACCCACATGTAACTAATTTATTATTTGGAGTTCTAATTTGATTTAGAACTGTACTGTATGCTTAAGAGAGCAGTTCTTTAATCAACAGAATTTCGTAAATATTTGGGTGAAGTGGTTCCTTATCTGCTTTTGACCCTGGGAAAATAAGAGTAAAACTTGTAATTGAATCTTAAAATATTAAAACATTATTTTAAAACCAAGTGGGATTCCTAAAATACTTATTATTTAAGATATTTACCAAAAAAATCTGAAAATTCTAAGAGTGATTTTTTTTTTCCCAGGGAGTGAGTCTGGCAGTGAAAGTGAGAAGGAACATAAGGAAGAAAGCAGTGGTGATGAGAGTAGTGGGAATTCCTCTTCCACTGGAGTATCAAGTGACAGTGAATCAGAAGAAAGTACAGCAAAGAAAACATCTGGAGCTGCTGAGGAAAGGTAGGCGTACATTTATGTGGTTTTAATTTTTGTGATGCTAGCTGCTAAAGCATTTTCACTGTAAGCAGTCTGCCAAGTGTTCAGTTAAGCATTTTGGGGATGACATTTCCTGTTTATCCATGTTCCGGTAGATATTCTGTGTATGAATCAGGTTCATATTTTCATTAGTCAAACTACTATATTTGGAATTAATCTAAAATCTTGGGTGGCCTTTTGAAAACTGATGTAACCTTGGGAGACTGAATAAGTGATCAAACAGTTGTATGAAACACTTAATTACCTTTTGCAGTAATTTTGCTGAGAGCTAAAATTAAGTCCTTCAACACTTCGCCATTATGTAACTAAGACAATTGATTTTTCTAAATAATGTTATATTAAAAAGATTATGATCCAAATATTAGAAGCAAGGGCTGTGAAGGGAAACGGTCATAAGATATTTAAGTGTTAGCACTTTTTAAGATTGCCCATTATCAACAGCATTATCATGTATTAAAGTATCATTAAAATTTTGAGTAATTGGGGCTAATACCTTGGATTGTATGAATCTGTTTCTTCTACTGTTGTCAGCAAGTAGCCTCTGCAGACATGATTGCCCTTTAGTCTATAGTCTGCTGCCAGCTCACTTGATGAGTTTGCAGCTCAGCTCAGTCGTGGCTGACAGCGCTGATTGGGGAGCAGTACGCACTCTGCTCCTTTTATTACAGACAGTAATTAAAGCAGCTCGCCTTGCCACTTCCATAACAAACACAGCATAATGCCCTAATTATGACTTTATTAATTTAAGTCAGGATTTAATGATTTTAAAAGTGATTTATATTGTTTTTCCTGTTCAGAACAAATGAAATCTGTAGGTTAAATTAATACAGGCTTTTCATCATCGGAAAGTTAAAAAGCTAGTTACCAGTAAATTCTTCTCATTAGAATAACATCTGAAAGTTTAAGGAGTAAGATAAACAGTGATTACCCATCAAAGCTGGCTGATATACAATAAAGTAACATTTTTAATCTTTAAATCTTGTTTTAAATATAAGACGTATTTTGAAAGAACGGTTTTTTTATTTATGTAATGAGTTCACAGCAGCTTATGTTAATACAACTGCAGCTCCTGTTCAATGGCAATGGAGGAAATGTAGGCAGTTTTGTCATTACATGTGTTATTTGTCATGAGGAATAGCATACAGTATTGAATTTTTATTTTTAGCTTAGTGACCTAAAACAAGCTGTCAAATGAAACTTCATTTTGAGAGTTCCTGTTTTTCACCATGATCTTAACAATCAGATTTGCTGCATTAAACTGTTTCTGTAAGACATACTCCTGCTTTTTGTTCTAGCTTTGCCAGCTTCAAGTTCACTGCTTTCAGAGAAAAGTACTTTTGACTGTTAAAATTCTGGGTTTTGATTTCACCTTCATGGTTGGGCCTTATTAGCATGGTTTAAATGTTAATACTGATTTTTAAAAGTTTTGATTGTATTTGATTCAGGCAATTCAGTCTTGGAAGTTTCTTGGCAGGAAGAAAGCATTGCCCTTACATTTTTTCTTTCTGTGGTGTCAGATTTTTCAATTCTTTTTCCCTATATTTTTCCCTTCTAAGAATACTGCCATCTGAAACAGTATTGAGGCATTGTGTATTCTTTTGCACTGCTCCTCCAGCTAGGCAAAAATATTTAACAACTTCTATTGGGACAAAAGGGACTCTTACTAGCTGAGTGGTCTGGATTTGTTTAATTATTCTTGACCTTGTTACCCTTCCATCTTTTCAGTATCCAATTTATTGTCTTGAGGAGGAAGTTAAATCAGGTGGTACATGAAACACCTGATTTAGAAGTGTAAGTTGCATGCACATGCAAAAAGAGAAGTTTGCTTTCAGTGTGCAGTGCTATTTATCTTCTCCACAATAACTATTAGGAAACAGTTTTTGTTTCCTGCAATATTTATATCTTGTAATCTTTTCCTCTTCATTCCCTACCCCCGCTGAGACAAAAGGGTAATCTATTAATTTGTAGTTACACTATTATTAGAAGAGAACAGGGCAGATTTTAATAATATTCCATAGCTGTTGGCATAGAACAACATAATCCAAGATTACTCTGGCTAACAGAACTTTACTGTATGAAGAATGCTATCTTTGAAGTCTAGTAGCCATAATGTATTTCATATGACGAAAGGTGTCAAAATGTAATAGCTCTTCTGAATGAACTCTGTATGTATTGAAATACTGGTAGGTATTACAGATCTTTTTTCTAGGTGTCTTGATCTGGAAAGATTAACAAACAAATAAATGTCTTGATGTTCAAAGGCAGTATTACTCTGCAAAAACATAATCCGTCATGATTCTTTTAATCACAGGTATAAGAAGAATGGGCAGAAACATTTGGTCTAAAATGGTGTCTGCATTTTCCTGAAATATCATAAGCTTGGTGCATATAAATAATGTCTTTAATACTTCTTATGTTCATATTTTTGTTTGACCCTGCTTGTGTGATGATATATTGTGTACTGTAGTAGAATAGTTTTGTATTCCCTTAAATAAGCTACCTGAGCAGGTCCAAAGGAGGGTTGTGAGGATGACCAGAGTGTTGGAGCACCTCTCCTACAAAGAAAGGCTGTAGGAGCTGGGCTTGTTCGGTGCAGAGAAGAGAAAGCTCCAGGGAGACCTTGTAATGGCCTTTCAGTACTTAAAGATGGGGAGAGATTCTTTATCAGGTCGTGTAGTAATAGGACAAGTTCATGGCTTTAAAATAAAACAAGGGAGATTTAGATTACACATTAGAAGAAATTCTGACTGAGAGGATGGTAGGACACTGGAACAGGTTGCCCAGAGAACCTGTGGATGTTCCATCCCTGGAGGCATTCACAACCAAGTTAGATGGGGTTCCTGGGCAAGCTTGTATACTGGGAGGTGCCCCTGCCCATGGCAGGGCAGTCAGAACTAGATGGTCTTTAAGGTATCTTCCAACTCAAACCATTTTATGATTTTATTACTCCTAAGTGTTTTTCTTTGGTGGTTTTATGTGTGTTTCTTACATTTAATTATTTTAATCTCTAGTGATTCAGAAATCATTAAAAAGAAAGCAAAGGAAGTCTCCAAAACCAGAAGCACATTCAGTTCCTCTGATACAGAGTCTAGTTCATCAGAAGAGAGCTCGTCAAACTCCAAGTCAGAATCGGACTCTAATAGTGACTCAGATGCTGAAAAGTCTAGAAATGCTACCTCTAGTAAGGTAAGGTGTGTTAAATATTTATATATGCACACATATTTTTCTGTATATATATATTAAAAATATTTAAGGATGCATCTAACAATCTGTGTATTTCTTTCTTGAGGAATGGAAATGGGTAGTAATTTTTTGAATACCTAAGAAACAGAAGTTTTGTAAGTATTTGTTGACCTTTCATGAAAGGACTAGTCCCAAAACAATAATAACTGTTTGATAGTTTAAGCAGGTAAGAATACTTTAAAATGAAAACTATATTTTGGTTTACTCCACATAGATAATGAATAATGGAACCTAAGTTTTTTTAGGTTACTTTTAAACCAGTGAAAACATGAGGAGTGCACAGAAATAATAGCCTGATCTGGGATGATTGTTAGATTAAAATGAGATCCTAATTACTACAAGACCTGGATCTGAGAGAGTTTCTTAAGGGTGTAAAGGCACTCAAATAGAACTGCCTAGCTTTGTTTTAAAATTTTCTGTTAACTTTGAGAAGATCTTAATTCATCTATCAATTAATTCATCTATCTTGAGATATATACATAGGCTAGTAGAATTATTTACTACAGGTATATACGTAGACTAGTACAATTAATATCCTTAATGAGTAATCAACTTTTATTGCTCCCTGTTTGATAGGAATAAAGCATATAAATTATTCCATCACTTCAAGTTATATTAGCTTTCTTGCTAAATTTTTGAAGTAGCAATCTTTCAAATTTTTTTTTTAAACTGAATTCTGAAATGTGTAAAGATACGAAAGTGTTCAACAGAGCCAGCTTAGTTTCTGTTAACTGTTTTTTTTGCAACTTAAGCTTGTGTTAGCTCAGTTTTAATTGCTTACTTTTGTGAAGATAAAGAGGTTAGAAGTTCATTTTACTCAAGCGTTACTAAGTTGATGCTAATTGCATGATGTGGATTCTGTTTATTTAACTACCTTTCATTTAAAAAATAAATATATGAGAAACTTCATGCTAAGGTTAAGGTAAAATAATTTCTGAAAGTTATTTTTCTGTTGTCATAAATTTATTTGCATTTCCATCTGTACACACTATAAAAAAATGCAGTTAGAATTGTAGCTCAGAAGTTTCCATTTTAGTAACAGTGTATGGCGTTGAAAATTAAGTGATAATCTGGAGCATTTTAAATTAAGCTGACACATTATGGTCAGGATTTCAGTATAGACTGCTAAGTAGTCAAAACAGAACTCCTTTGTTGCATTTGATACAATTGTAGAAGCTATTGGACAAGCGTGTTTCAAATAATTAAGAGAGAAGTCTGTAACTTCATTAAGCTGTTTAGGGGTATTCCTTTAGCTGAGGAAGAAAGGCCCTTCATTTCTCTAAATCTTGATCTTACGATGTAAAAGGTCTTTGATCTTTAACTTTATACATCTACTTACAAGCTCTCAATTGTAGCCTGAGCTTAACGTCCATTCCCATGATCTACCAGGAAGGCAAAAAAATTAATGGAGATCATAGCATTTTGGAAATTGATGTGTATTTCTGTTATTTGATCAATGTTTCCTGCCTAAAATGACACAGGATGACATACCTTCTTCAAAGATTTTTTTCGTAGCAGAGAAATTAGATATTGTGAGTTAACTCCTTCCATACTAACAGTTTGCAACTTCTTATAGTAGCACAGATTTTTTACTAGACAATAACAGGAACTCCTTCCTGCTTTATTCTGAGAAGTCACTACAAAACTGTGTTCAGATAACTGCATGCCCTCTGCTGCAATTGTCCTTCTTCCTCAGAGCATCAGGGCCAGCCTTTGTGATTACTTTCACTACAGTTATTTAAACTGTTACAGTTCCTTCACAGGATTTGTGAGGACTACCAGTATAAGTAAGCTTTTTATATTTTAAAACAGTGGCTGAGAATGTGTGAAGTCAATGTACTGTGTAATATGAGAACCAGAATGTCTAAGAAGCTTGGGATTGTTTTATTGAAGTCAGTGGAGAATTGTCAAGCATTTGGATCTTTGCTGGAGTAGTCTTAAAGCCTTACTTAAGAAGCACCTAAAAAGAAATGTACTAGGAGCAAAGGAAGTTTTAAGCCATTGACAGAAGAGTTGGTCAGACTCAAAATGTAGTACTGAAAAATTGCAAAGCTTTAAAATGTCACAAAAATATTAAATAACAGTGGGCTTGCATATATGACAGTAAAAAAAGATGGCAAGGAGTTAGTTGAAAAGATAGCATAGAGTTCACTATCCAAATGTTCCTTAAATGTTTTGTCACGTGGAAACTTTTTGACGTGGCCAATGCAGTAGTATATGAAAACAGTAAAGGCTGAATGAATTGGGCAAGAGTCGGAAGTGAATTTAATGCTCTTGAACACAGAGGACTTCTTCACTATTTAAGTAATGTTGGATGCTTGCATTTATACTACAAATGTTTCTGATAGTTATATTCAGAAGCGTAATTGGATAAGGAGGTGGAGGTGAGAATCACACGTATTTTCTATCAAGGGTGACTATTATACTGACTAGCTTAACTGATTTTTGTACAGGTACCTGTTTTGAGCCTTATGATCAGAAGTAGCTAACGGATGATAACCCTGATAGCTCTTCAAAGTTGGAAAGAAAAGCAATAATTTAACAAGCTGTAAAGAACATTTCAGATAAAGTCATATGTGGAGCCCTTGTATCAAAGTACCTTTTACAGGAACTACTCATATTTATTTTACTTCCATTAAAAACTTGGATTTTTTTCTGCTTCCTGCCTCCAGGTCACTCAGGAATCAGACTTTTTCAGTTAGGCCCTCAGAAAGGCATGTTCTTCGACTGGAAGATTTTAATTGGAAAAGACACTGCTTGTACTATTCTGCTACAGGAACATTTGTAATGTGGCCAGTGTAGATGGGGAGATAATTTCTTGGGCTTACTTATCCTTATAAATAAAAATGAAAATACTTTCTGAAAAACACATTGATGAGAGGAATAATTAGTAGGGTCTATTTTTATAGTTGTTCAGTGTGCCACAAATTATGAACGGTTAGTTAACAAATGTTCTGAGGGTCGTCTACCATTCTGTATTTTGTTGGGTTCCATTGCCATGTTTAGCACAATTTTCATAATAAGGTTTGATTATGCTCATATGAGAACTTAATTTACACTTACATCCATGCATTTTCTAGTATAGAAATAGGTTACACAAACTTCCGATTATTTTTCATGAGTATATTACTAATATTTTTATGTTCTTTTTTTCTTGAATAATAATTTTGTGAAAGCTGCTGTATTCACCATAATTGAGCTACAGTGAATAGAAAAGTCCTTCTCTTATACTGCATTTTATATAATTCTGAAATATGTATAGTTGAAGGTGTTCAGGTACATAATATGATCTAAGCATTTCTACAGTAGAAAGCCAGATTTGAGGATGCATGTGTAAGTAGGTGTCTCTGCAGTGGGATTTTTAAATCAGCTACTGTTGACCTCCTTATACAAGTATAATACAGTCACTCAGCTGTTAAAAACCTGATCCACTATTTAAAAAATATACAAAAACAAATTGTCTATCTTTCTGCCTGATCTCTTTTCAAATGCTAACACAATGGAAACAGTGGGTGATCTGTCAATGCATTTGGATTGTCAATGATGGTTTTGTATAAATATTGGGAGGATAAGAAATAAAATTCACACAGCAAAATATGATTTCATCTGCCTTTTCTCTGCAGCTCCATGGCTCATGCTGCGGTGTGAAATTCTCATTTTACACACTTTGCAGGCGGAGCACATGAATTATGCATTGAGCAAGAGAAATCTCCTGCTTCAAGTCCTATATGCATTTACCAGGTTCTATCTCTATTACCAAGATGAATTGCAAATGGAGAAATGTTTGATGGAATATAGCTTAACTTCTTTGTTTAGTATTCTGCTTTTCCCATAGTGAGCTCTCCTGGCAGGAAGCTGGGTTATATTGAAGGTTTATTTTAAGAAAAGAAAAATAAAATTTATTACAGGGAAATGCCAGACACGTCATAACCTTTTTATTATCTTGATTTGGAATGCAAAGCTTTTTTCACTCATTAGAAATATCTGTTGATAGTGTTTGTTGCAGTCATTGGTTATTCATTATTTCTAGAAAGCCAATCTATTTTATTTTCTTTGAAAAAAACAAAGAAAAAATAATCATATATATTTATTAGGCAAGACTAATTTAAATAGATTTCTGTGATGTTTGTACAGAAACACGTATACAATGTATGCATAGATATATCTGGAAAAACGCATATGAATATGAAAATATTTATGTATTTTGGTACGTCTATATGTGTGTAAGCTTGACACACTTGATTGAAGTAGAAAGTAACACTCATACTTTAATATTAGCTTTATCTTGATTTATTTGCTTCTGATTTTATATTTCCCAAATGGCAGGATTGCGTTGTTGTTTTTGTTGTTGTTTTGTTGATGTGTTGGGTTTTTTTGGGTGGGTTTTTGGGTTGGGTTTTTGGGTTTTTTTTCCACTGATTCTGATTGTAAACTAATTGTACTTACGCACAGTATTCTGATAATGTGTGCAGTGGGCATTTTTCTTCCCATGCATTACCTTGATGTAATGTTTCTGTACTTGTATCTTACGAGCATTTTATTTTATTTTATTTTGAAGGATAAGAAATTTTCTTTGATGGATTTTTTTCCATTTCTGAAGATGAATTACATTGTAGATTCAAAGTAATAGAAGTCCAGAAATTAAATGTATATTACAAAACTACATATTGAACTTTGTGATATATACACAGAGGGTGGTGACGCACTGGAACAGGTTGCCCAGGGAGGTTGTGGATGCCCCATCCCTGGAGGCATTCAAGGCCAGGCTGGGTGTGGCTCTGGGCAGCCTGGTCTAGTGGTTGGCGACCCTGCACACAGCACGGGATTTGAAACTAGATGATCACTGTGGTCCTTTTTAACCCAGGCCATTCTATGATTCTATGATTCTGATTCAGGATGGTAAAACAAATAACAGAATAAAGAAAACCAAGCTAAAAGGGTCTTAGTGTCATAGAATATCTTTCTTAGCTTCAGTCTTCAGTAAACAGACAAACAAAGTATGTGTATCTCAATTTTTCTAAGACTTAGACATGAAGTAATTCGTAACTCAGTTTTATGCAAATAAAAGTAATCACATAATTCAGGTAGCACCTGTGAGTTATGAAGTATAATATTTATCTTACAGAAGAAAAAAGCAAGTAGCCGAATGAGTTGCCAATAATCACATTGGAAGAAAAAAAATGCAGTCTTGCAGTTGTGACTGACCTGGCACTCAGGAATGCAGCAGAGTCGCTGACTAAGACAAAACGTACAAGGAATGGAATCATATTATGATTCATTTGAAGATATTCTGTAAGATTTCATTGGTCTAGAGGGGTGTCATGGATCAAATAAACCAGCAATAATAGAACATTCAAATACTGTAGTGATTAGGCACATTCAAGTCAGTTGATTTAAAAATAAAAAAATTAATAATAAAAAAGCTTCCATTCTGCTCTGTCCACAAGAGCATTCTCCTCGTAGAATACCTAAAGCACATTTGTAATGGCCGCATAAGAGAATACTGTCTGTTTGAATCACAGAAAGGTTTGGGCTCAGAAAGACCTTAAAGACCATGCTGTTCCAAGCCCCTTCCATGTGCAGGGCTGCCACTCACCTGCTCAGGCTGCCCAGGGCCCTATCCAACCTGGCCTTGACACCTCCAAGGGATGGGGCATCCATGTGTTCTCCAGGCAACCTGCTCCACTATCTCACCATGCTTTTCCTTAAAACCATTACCCCTTGTCCTGTTGCTATACTCGCTGATAAATAGTTCTTACTCATCTTTTTTGTAGGCCCCTTTTAAGTACTCTAAGTCTGCTATAAGGTCTCTTTGGTTCCTTCTCTTCTCTAGACGGAACAAGTACAGCTCCCTCAGCTTTTCTTTGTAGGAGTGGTGCTCCTATGAGTAGAGAGCCCTCTGGACCTTGTCCAACAACTGCATGTCTTTCTTGTGCTAGGGGCCCCAGGCCTGGATGCAGTACTGCAGCTGGGGCCTCACGAGGGCAGAGCAGAGAGGGACAGTCGCCTCCATTTCTCTGCTGGCCACCCTTCTTTTTGTGCAGCCCAGAGATTGGTATGGTTGAACCATGGGTTCAATGGAAGAAAATGAAGAGCCGTGTCATTTTGTCCCATGGCAAGCCTGATAGTCTTTAACATCAATGTCTTCAAATAGTGAGAACATCGACCTGCTTTGTCGTGTATTTTTGAGAAGTAAATTCTCCCAAAATTAAAAAAAATAATAATCCTGGCATAGTGTTAGCTTGGAACTGACTGCGAGGCTCTATGACGACAATCAAAGAAAGTGATTCTATCTGCTGATCTTGTGAAGTGGTCTCCAGAAATGCATACCATGAGTGCCGGAAGAAGCTGTGGCAGCTTGTATGTGGTGTCTTTAAAATGGAGGCCAGAACAGGCAACATGACATTCTACTTTTTTTATTTAGATCTATTTTTATTTCCAGGTTTATTTTTTATTTACAGGTTTCCCCTCCTCTTAGATTAGTGCAAATAATGACTTTCTTATGACTTCTCATAAAAAAAAGTTTCTGTCTCTAATGGTCTCATCAGCAGATTTTCTTTGAGTAGCAGATGTTATTAAAATTAAATCTAAACATGGGCCTCAGAGGAGTGAAACATAACTTAAATGTGGAATTTGGGTTCAGCTTACCTGTACGTAGAACTCTCTCACAAGGTGAATTCTTTAAATGCTAAGCTCTAAGCAGTGAATATGCACGTTGCCACACTAAAAGTATTAAAGACTATTCTTTTGCTGATATAGTAAAAGATGAAATATTCATCTATTTTGACAGAAAGAAGAAAAAACAGTACAAGACAGAAAAGCTCCAAATAAACAAGATGTGTTTCTCTTAGATTTAGATGACTGTAAGTATCTTGATTAAAGTCTTGGTTTTTTCCTATAGCATGAGTTCAGTCCAGTTGATTCAAGGAAATTTTAAATGTCTTAAATGTTGAATCTGTTCATTTTTTGTACGCAAAAATTTTTTTGTACCAAAAAAAATACATATATCTATTACCCAGACGAGTAACTTTTCTTATACAAAATTATTATTATACATGATTTTGTTTACTGTAGAACTAAGAATTATTTAACAATTTGGAATGTATTGGGATGTAAAACATTTCTTTCGAGAATTTTCTATGTCTAGACTTGTTTTCTCTTGAAGTGAGCTTACTTCCTCTTGTACCTATGGCTGTGTCTTGTTCAACGTCATGCATTATGGTACTATAATAAGATACTAAAACCGACTGTTTCGAACAACAGATTAAAATGTAGTTGTGGAAAGGTAGAGTACGGCTGGTGTTACTTTCTTCTATGCTTTTCAGTGCTGTTCTTCAGGTTTACTTCTATATGTGTATCAAATGTTAGTTTTGCATTAATATACACTTTGCACATAACTCATAAATGAAAATATGTGCACAGCATAGATCAGATGGATTACATGGAAGGTAAAAGTGAGTAAGAAGGACAATACATCTTGAATGTAAAAAATGTGTTTTACTTCTTTTTTCAGTGTGTATATTGACCACTGCTCAATGTCTGGAAAAAATAATCTTTTGTGATTAGGAAACATATGAACATAAAATAAGTATGTCAAGATGTATGAACTTTTTAAACTTAATGAAAGTAGATTATTGTCCTTCCCAGTATTTTATTTTATTTTATGTTAAGTGTCAAATTGCTTTTTTACTTTTAGTCTACCCTGTAACAACTCCTGTGGCAGTTCCTGCAGCAGCTGTTTTGTCCCCGAGTTTAACCGCAGACCTGGAGGGGTTAAGTCTGTCAGGTTCACCGGTCATTGATGTAAGTATACTTTAAAGAAGAGCAGAGAGAGGTGTCTTAATTTAAGCTTACCATATTTTTGAGGCAGTCATCAAAGCAATTTTTTGGAAATACTTTCACCTGTGAAATTCTAGTTCACATGCAAGGCTGGCAGCTTCTTTCTGATCTGAAATGAATACTTCCTTTAATATGGAGAAATGGATTAATATTGCTTGTTTAAGAATAATGCCTTGAAGGATTTTAAACTTCTTTTTCAGTCTGTTTTTTTCTCTGCCTCGGGAAGATTTGTATTTACAAATTACACATACATACTATACAAATCTTTCAAATCATCTACTTGCTACATTATCAAAAATAAGCTACATAAAATCACATAGTTATTAATTCTGTGGTTGTTTGCTATACATGTCTCCAATTATGACATTTTCCTATTTGGAATTATTTTTCCACAAGTATACAAATCACAGCTGTGGGTGCAAATAAAAAGGGTACAGATTTACAGTCAGTGGTATATCAGTATGTGTCACAATTCATACAGTTAGTGCACTCTGCTTTGTAGCACTTTCCACTAGGGAATCTCAAAACTATAGGTACAATTAAGGTTAGCAAAATCATGGAGGGCATTCCTTTGTTGGTGAAAAGAATAGTAGTTTGCATTCTTGGTGTTGTTTATTTAATTTTATTTTAATCATTTTTTTGTCCAATGCAAATTTGCAATTTAATAATAAGGAACAACAGCACAGGGTAATTAACCTTGTGAAAGTTGGTGGAGTGACCAGGAGAGAGCACCATATAGGCATGAGCATCTTCTAGCCTAGCCTTGTTTTCTTATGTAGTTGATATCTAGAACCTACACTGCTACTTTAATAACTGCTGTTAAAGTATTTTGTGTTGGGTTTGTGAGCAATGTATTTGTAAAACTATATACTTAAATATTTCTTAAGTAAAGAATGTGTAACAAATTATTTGACTCAAGAAATAAAATATTTTAGATAATGATTCAGTCTTGTATTTACAGGCTTTAAGGTTTTGTGCTTGTAAGATAGACTTTCAGATTATGTGGTGGCTATCAGCCTTACCTAAGGCAGAAAATTGGGTTGCAATTAAATTCCAGGTGGGCCAGTAACGAACTGGACATACAATCACTTTTCATGATGCACAGTCATTCATGTCTCTCACATTCTGAAAATGTGAAATACTGTCATACATGTTACACCACTATGCAGAAGGAAGTTCTGTATAAAAGGGTTAAATCTGCAGAATGTTTTTTTCTTAGTACTACTGAGGTCCTGGTAACCAGTGAGGAATCTAGAACATCTCCTTATACTTGCTGCTCTGGAAGCAACTGGTCATATCAGAACTAGTTGCTACTGCATGGTGATTTCCTGTTTTTCAGCTGTCAATGCCATTGGTAATAGTTGCAAATGCGCATGAGGTTCTTTGAAGTGTTTTGTGCTCTAGGAAACAAGAAAAATTAAACACTAAGGTTAAAAGCTGTTCTTTCAGATTATAACCATGCACTGTAAAAAGTCTTGCATGCAAGTAGTTATATAGTTACAGTCATGTTGTTTTGCACCATCAGGTAATTTTCTAAAAATGAAAATATAAAAAGAGTTTTCAAGACTTTATGTGGGAATGTCCCTCTTAAAATAATATTCTAAATTTAATCTGTGGCCACTTGTTCTAAAAATAAGAATAGTTGTCATACTTCAGAAAACTTTTTCTTCCTTCAATTGGAGAGAAAATGAATTTAACTGTAGGGCACATGCCAAACCAACAGTGAGAAATTAATTTATTACCAGGCAATGGAGATCATGGAGTAAAAATAGATAAGTACAGTATATGACCGTAATATTGAAGAAATGTAGCAGTCACTTATCTTGGAATGTGTCAGGCAGTCTATTATTCAAATCATTCAGGACTGTAATTGGATACAGCTTTTAGAAAACTTATACCTCTATATTCATAGAATCATAGAATCACCAAGGTTGGAAAAGACCTCCAAGATCATCCAGTCCAACATTTCCCACTAAACCATGTCCCTTAGTACACTCTTTTGGAGAAGTTTTTCCTTCATAGCTGCTTAACATCACAGAAAGTAAAAATACAAGAACTGTTTTACAGCAATGCTCTGAGTTGCCTTAAACCTCCAAAAACAACAAAAAAAAAGTGTCTTGAATATAAACTGCAGTACACAACCTGATGCTTTGTACTACAGCTCATTTGCTTTTATGATTCTTGTTTACACATAAAACAGTTACTTGCCATAGAGAGACATACATATGCGTGTTACAGTTTGTTCCAGGAAAAATGAAATTCTCTGGTAATTTATGGGTAACTTTCTTCAAACGAAATGCAAAGCACACAGCCCATGTTCATGCTTTTGCCCTCTTGCAATCTTACCTTCAGGGGAGTCCAACAAACCACGTAACTGGAGGCTACTACTCAGCCTTCTACAGATATGCATTCAGAACTCATACATTTGGAGTCAACTGAATTTTAGATGCTGAAATACCCTAGAAAGTTTGCAAGATATGTGAAGATACAGTGCCAACTAAAAACTGGAAGTGAGAGGCATATTTGGAAAACAGCAGAAATTGATGTTGTCCCTTAAATGGAAGTTTTTAAAGTAGGAGAGGAGAGACTAAAAATCAAAACTTGTGAGGATTATTACCTGCTGCAAGAAATAATACTGTGAGCAGGAGCAGTGAAGGCAGGAAGAGGAGAGCTATGCTAATTATCAGGGAAGCAAAAGAAGGGAGTGGTTGTCTATTCCTACTGATCACACAGCTGATGACAAAAGAAGCTAAACCACCTGTTCTTTTTGCATTAGGGCTTCATACAGTAAAAATATGCAAGCAACTGCACCCCTAAATATATGGATCCCTGAGAATGCTGTATACAATCAGTAACTAGTAACAATTAAGTATGCTTCAGAAAAAAATGAGGAGGAGGGAGCACTTCTTTGGTAGTAGGAAGTGTTTACAGTTCTGAAAGGTGTTAGAATACTACAGCTGGATATGAGCTCTGGCAGCAACAGCAGTTGGATGGAGCTAAAAAGGAAGTCTAGATGAGGAGGATTTGAGAGAAGATTTGGGATGTTCTCTGCCCCCCAGTGCAGTGTAATCTGGGGAGAAAATCAAGGCTAAATTTTAAGAAATATTTATAATAGAAACAAAGAGCAAAAGATGGGAAAATTTGTGTGGTGAAGAGATACTTACGGAAAATTTATTTGCTGCAATAATTCAGTCTTTTCATTAGTTATTATGCATATTGAATTGTGGCATAGTTGTAGAAGCGGTACTGTTTTATTTACTGCTTTTGTTTAGTATACTCAGTGTATTCTTTTGAAAGAAGTTAATGTAATATCATCAACAATATGTTTTTATTTTCTACTACTCAGAGCTCCACAGAATCTGTTTAGGAAGGGAGCAGTAAATCATGCTTTTTTCTGTCCCTTGAATCTTCTGCAGAACTCTTGACTAGGATCCATTTTGAGAACTTCTTCAGAGTGGTGATGCATAGAGCAGAAATAATAGCTTTTGACAAAAGTCAAGGTCGAGCTACAGACCTGTCAAGCCAGGTGATAAATACATTTAATTTCAAATTTACTGTGTTTACGGAATTTCCTGAAAAACAGTAAATATGAACTTCTTCAAATAAAAATAGAGATATTTTTAGTATAGTATCCCCCCCTTGAGAGATATTTTAATGTCTGAGTTTCTGAAGTAGCATTTACAGGGGAAAATATTCTTATAATTTGGGTTACTTTGTCTATTCAGTCTGTTGTAGCAAGTGTCACGATGGTCCCTTTGCTTGTGTAAAGGATCTCTTCTTGGAAGTAGAGGGAACATAGGAATTACAATAATGGATTATATCATCAGTCTAGTCGGTGTGCAGTTTGTAAGGCAAGGTTAGCTACCTAAAGCGTAAGAATTTGCAAATTCCTTCAGTACCTCTTCCAAAGTAGTTACTGGCATGTGCTCTCCTTCATGAGTGTTATTTTTTCAAAGCTTTGTTAGCACTAATTATTGTATAATTAGATATATTTATGAATCTTATATGCACTCTGGTCAGAGTTCTTCTCGGGTTCTTACCTCAGGAATGTCTATGTCATCAGAATTAACTTCTTAATAGCATGAAAGAGATGTGGTGCAATCACTAGTGATTGCAACAGACCGTATGCAATGGTTTGAGTAGATACTTAATAATCCTTGTGTTTGCAGAGATAGTTTGAGCAATTACTATTTTTTTTTAAAGTAAATAGTGTTATATTTGTGTAAACGTATACAGTCCTTCTTAGAACGCAATTGAATTTTTTTGTCAGACAAAAGAAGTTGCTTTTATGTTAGCCACATCTTCTTTTACAGTAATACAGGCTTATGGTATCCTACCGTGGTATTATTTTATATAGTATAGCATTTGCCCTCTTATTTTTCAGCTTGTTGTAGGAAATGTCATGACTCACCAAAGGAGAGTTTTTTTCAGTACCTTCATACTTTTTCTGAAGGCTGCTTTTTTATATAATGACTGCAGTTGGGAAAGTGTTTTGGGGGGGCTGAGGGAGCAGTGCTGGTGGTGAGATTTGCTACACGTATGCTATCCTTGTGCATCCTTATAACTTCTCCACATTGTTGACCACACTTGTGGAATTACGCGGAGCTCTCTCTCCAGCTTCATTCCTTAAGGTGGGTTTTCTTCAAAGTGGAACAGTTTAAAGTATATGTGTTTCCTGTGCTGTACGAGCTTTGTAGCTAGCATAAAGTTCAACTGAAGCAAATTCTACAAATTCCAGAAATTGGTAGGGTGTCTGAAAAATTTGCAGCTGTGAAACAAGTGAAGAAGCATTGTCTTAAATGTAAGAGTTAAAAAAGGAATTTTCCCTCTGTGCACCCAAAATTCAGCTACGCAACTCATGAGGTGTGACTGATGCGTGTGGGAAGGTGGTGTGGTCCAGTGGATACAGAACTGGGTGTTACATATGGAAAATGAGTTCTATTTTTGGCTTACTACATGCTGTCTATTCTGGTGGGAGTAACACAATCTCTTAGTTTTCCATCTGAAAAATGAGGATAATTATGTTTACTTATCTTGGGGAAGCACTTGGAGAGCTACAAATGAATGTAACTGCTCATCAGCAGATATTAACCAGTGACAAGGCAGATAAGGAATGCAAAACAGACCTCCCAGATATTTAAATTTGTTTTTCTATGTTTATGAAAATTTTCTGTAAAAGACATTCTTAACATAATACATCCATTACATCACACATTTGAAAGTAATAATATCCTTCCAGAAATTACTTCTACACATTTGTAAAAATGATAGCTTAATTTAAAATAAAAACCATCCTATAGCAGTCTTTTATAGGGTGATTTCACCTTTACTAATTAATTAGAAATCCATTTATCAACGTTTGTAATGTTTATTAATGTTCAAGCCTTAGTTATATCCCTCTTATGTTTATTAAATGCATCAATACTGAGTAAGCTCTACAATTATGAACATTCTGCTTATTTTCTTTCAAATAAATCAGAGAATTTAATTTGAAAGTTCAAATAGGGTCTGTTTTTCCTTCTTTTGAGTTAGAAGCAACACCTTTATATGACACCCTGGCATAGATAAAAATGTGCCCAGTCTAGGAGGCATATTTATTATTACTATATATAACCTCATCGATTTACTTGATTACTGTGTATTTTAGTACTAGATGTTCTCCATATTGGGTCTTGTATTTTTAAATATATATGTATATGTATGTATAGATGAGTGTGTATACACACACACACACATATATATACACACACACACACATATGCATGTATGTAAACATATTTTTTATGTTTATGTATTAATGAATCCTTAGTTAGAAACACATATATGACATACATTGATTGTATAGTGATTAACCAGGTCTTTGGTGAAGAGTAGTGCTACTTATTTAATGCTGTTCCACTGTTTTGTTGTCTTGGACTGACAAGGATTAAAGCAACATTCAAATACTGTACTTAAAAGTGAAAAATGCTATAACTGTAAAGTAAGTGCAGTTAGAAAATCAAAATCCTACATATAAAATAGAAAGCAAATTTGGGAGTGAGGGACAGTGTTGCAAAAAAGGAACTCCTTAGATAAATCACAGTGAACGGACACTCAATTTTTGTTTTGCTTTCTATTAAAAGTCAGTACTTTCCTTAAAACTAATTCACTTTTTTGAGAATTGAAAGATTACATCTATGAGAGAATTCAAAGTAATTTTTCTGTCCAAGATGAAATATATATATATCATGGTCCTTAAGACAGAACTACTGGAAACAGAGTTTGTGCTACGTTTTTATAAACAAGCACATATAATACATAATGATGATGATTCCGTAAGTTATTCGTTAAACACATAGTGATGATGTATATAAAGTAGTTTGTCTGTGTATGTATTATGCTGTGAAACTCAGACAGAAGAGAGAGATCATCTAAGCTGTATTTTTGTTTTATTTTGTCAATAAAAGCTAGCTCTTAAAAATTTCAGCCACATCTTTCTAAGGTAACATTTACCTCCTCACATCTTTAGCATCTATCAGACATGACATGGGACATATTCACTGACCCTAAAAATTTTCATCAGTCTCATGCACTGGAAGGGGGCAGCCCCAGCCAGACAAGAGGCTCATTTCAATTTTAACGGCTGTAATTAAAGGTTAATTCACTGAGTCAGGATTAACGAGGAAAGTACAAATGATAGGCAAGCAGCTGCCTTTATAATACAGGATTAGAACAATGCAATTACAATAAGAATTACAAAAAATCAACTTCCTGAAAAGGTTCTGTAATGAATGTTTCTCTGTTAATTGTGGTACTTAAACGTGAAGACTTTGTGCCGTGTTATTTTTTTGTTGTTATAATAACACACAACAACAGCGTGTATAATAAGATAGTATTCCAACTGCAGTGACAGCAACTGTTACTTAGGTGTATTCAATACTGTGCTGCACAGAGAAACTTCACTCTCACTATTGTGTGGTAGCTGTACATGCTCGTCACATAGTAGATGACTGCTTTGAACTCTGTGATGGAAAATTTATTTCTGTCTGTTCTTTCACAGTTGTCTATTTTAGTCACTTTCTTTAGAATAACATTTAAATCATATTTTTAGAAAACTAAACACTGAATTCGGAGTTTTTCCTTATATTACTCCAAGTCATTTCATGTGATGTTCTTCACTTTTAAAATTAATTACAGCTTTCTAAATTAATACGTAATATATTAGATACAATCTGTCTTTGACATCTTATTATAACTGCATTTGTTCTGCAGTTGCATTAGTGTTTGAAATTAACAAAAATTAAGGGTTTGTATAATTAATGCTTTCACAGTCTCATTTAGTGCAGTGTTTAGGACACAGATACACATATAAATGTAACAATAAATTGCAAAGTAAAGTTCTCATCTCCTGTTTTAAGTCTGCTTCTTAGAAGTTTTCCTTTAAAATTTCTGACTTGTAAATAAGCACGTCAAATAGAAACAGCTCTGAAAAGATGGAAATCAGATAACATTCTGAAATGAAGTATTAGATAGCTATCATTTGCTTAGCCAGTATCATTTGTGTAGCCAGTAATTCTGAGAAATAATCTCTGTATGCAAATAAGATACTCCTGCTCTCCAGTCCATTCACTTACCTGTTTTCTTTTAACTTCAAATATACATCTTCCATAATAGCCTGTTTTTTTCCTGCTTATAACATATCTAAAATGTTGGAAGTACATGCAACCGTGTGTGCTTGAATTTTCAAAACGTAATTCACAAATGCAATTAGGAGTCTACTCTGAAAACTGGGAGTCCACGGAAAAACTGCATTTTTATCAGTAGTTTTCAGAGTTTCACTAAAATACATCTGGAATATTGGTAATTTAAAACTAAATATCCAGCAGTCTCTTCTTGGAAATGAATACTAATGTGGAAATATTAATATTTGAAAGTTATGTTGCTTATTTATACAAAAACATATGCATCGTACCATTTGATAGTAAATGTAAGATTAATATAGATTTGCTTAATCAAATTTATTTTTACATTTTATGTAGTAAGAATTGAGGGATGTTTTTATGTCTGTACTGCAGGTAAGAAGTATATAGTGTAACACTTGTATTTAGATTATTCCAAGTATTGTTTGGCTAAACAGCTAGGCCAGCATGCATTTCTAACAATATTTTGACATTAAAAGCTCCAAGAAAGCTCTTTTTGGTGTGGGCAGTTGATAACTTTTCATTCATAATTAGCTCATAGAGAACCGAGAGACATTTCAGGGAAATTGAACTGTCAGTGGGTAGAAACAAGCATTTGACCTCATCACATTGAGTGGGGCCCATCATAATTTGTTCATTTGGTGCCCATCAGCCCAGCCTCATCTCTCATACGGCACCTCGCTGACCTTCCCTCTCCAATTCCACTCAGTTCAGCTTTAATTATGACTCTGCAGACCCGAAGAAATATTGCAGCTTGCTCTCAAAAACCCTGAACTGCCACTCACCAAAAGATTGGTTTTTAACAGGTAATAAATGCCCAAAGGAAGTGGTGCTGTGTCCCACTGAGTAAAGCAGCCTTTTTTGCCTTTTTTTTTTTTTTTTTTTGAGATATTTCTGTCTCTCTTGTCACTTTGCCAGTGAAATTTTTATTTCACAGAGAGAACAGTGGACTAGCTCCAGTAGCATAAGAATGTTTTGGGCTTGACATTTTATATAACCGTTTTGAGTTTACAGAAAAGTTTTAATCATTCTGCTAGCCCAGAATTGGGTTAAAGTAGCCAGGTATTATTTAAAGACTGAAAATAGTAACTGTTTTTAAATTATATTTGCTGAAAACCTGTAAAAACTTGGAAACTGGTTTTCTTATTCAATTAGAAAATTAACTGATTCATTTATTGCTGCTAGCAAATTTTACTGAAATATGATGATGGTGATGTAAACTCTTTAACCGTGTGACACCTGCAGAGCAGCTGTGGTTTGCCAGGTTACTGGCAAGTATTATTTAATAGTTTTGCCAAGTGAACTGTTAGAAAAAACGTGATAAATGGAAATAATATAAAATTGCCACTGTCTTAACTCTCTATTTCCATCTTAAAGAAAGTCCTCCAGAAATCTGAGCAAATAAAAATATTCAAAACTACAGTACTACAGAGTGTATCCTTGTGGTGAATGTTAAACTGTCAGCAGGATTTTCAGGTCATTTGACAAAAAGGATACAGGTGCAGTAGCTAGCAGTGAAGGTGACTGCTAGTTTCATCAATCACTTTGCCTTTCTTTAAGTTGATACATAATGGACCCCTTCAATCAGCTTCCTTGTTCTTTGTCACTTGTTTAGGAAGAAGAAAAAATAGGGTGGAAAGGCTGGACTTTAAAGTCAAGGTTATAAAATGAATTGTTACTTATTTACACAGGGTAAGGAGGATAAGTCAGTGTGAGAACGGGCTCTTCATAAAATGTCGAGTTTGTCAATGGGTGATAATATGCAGTTTGAAGCTTTGTACAGACCTTGAACAGTGACAGTACTTGTCAAAGCAGCAATTCTAAACAGGGATTTAAAATTAAGACATTGTTTAGTGACAGAGACACGACATGTGCCAGAAAATGTGCTAATAAGTGTTCACTTTATTTTCAGAGGGTCACTGTAAATGATGATCCTATGACAAAGTTTGTTTAACTGCAAAAGCAGTATTAGAATAGAAATAGAATTTGAATTTATACAGTGCCTAGAAGGCTGCTGATACCATTTTGCTTGTGTAACATATATTAACAGTTAGTTCATTGCAGCTGTTTACCAAATACACTTTTTTTTTTTTTTAATTTAGGATGCAACAAGAAAATACTTTTTTTTAAACCCATCCATATGAGAGCTGTTTAACATGTTAGAGTGTTTCTTTTTTGTTTTTCCAATATTATATACAAAATGGATAAAGTAGAAAACTGCATTTCCTGATGTTAAGATTTCTGCATTTGTCATCTAGAGTATAGCACTGTAAGACTGTGGTGGGACTTTTGAGGACTGTTCATCAGAGTAGGAAGAAAAATGTTAAGCTCTTACCTTGAAAATAGTAAAAACACAGCATTACATATTCCCTGCCCTCAAAGATTCATGCTATTGTAGCACGTATTTTTAGAAGCTTCCTTCACTTAAATCTCCTACAGATTGTGCATGGTTTTCTTTTTTAATTGTTGTTGTTGATTTTTTTGTATGATTGATTTTAGTTTGAGGTTTTTGTATTATTGTACCAAGGAAGGACACTGAAAAACTGCAAAGGTCTCATTTTAATTTTAAAATGTCTTTATCAAGAGACCCATTGGCATATTCTGCTGTGGTGATACGGTGAGTTCTCGAAGCTCTACTGAGTATATGAATTACTACTTGTGAAAACAGCTAATTATTTCAAATGTAAGGATGATACAGCAGATGTAAGTTGCGTTTTCTTGACTGTAATTGGCCAGTGCTTAACGAAAACTTGGATTGCACTTTAAAGCAGAACTTCAGAGCAGTATCTAAGGTTTCACCAGAAGATACTTCACTGATCTGGATCAAAGTTTCCCCTATAAGTTACTTGATATATCAAGTTCCAAATAAATACAAATATTCTCAGAGTCTGTATACCTCGGAATTACCTAATTATTAAAAATAGGTGACAGTAGGAGTAAATGATTCGTAACTAACATATGTCTTAACTTCTGAAGCTCTTAGTGATCGTTTTTTTCAGCTTAGCATGGTTAAAACAAAAGTAAATAATCAAGTTTTGGTTAACACATGTAAGAATGCATCTTGTCATTTTTACTTGAAGAGTCACCGTCATGTGGAATTAAGAACCTAATTATCAAATTATGAGATTTTGTCCCCAAATTTTAAAAATAAATTAAAACCAAAGATTTTGACTCAGAAAGGAAAAAATACAAGGCTAACTCAACTTGTTTAGAGTTATTAGTGATGTATCATTTCTTCCATGGACCAGTATGCTACTTGCCATGTCACATGAAACTTAGGCTTGCAATACAAAGTAAGTGAAAGGCAAGTCATTACAGTTGTTGAAATATATTGTTGTGACTTATAATATTTTAAATGGTATCAATTCAAAGGTATTTTAACATACTCTGGAAGTTCCTCCTGACAAATGCAGGAAGGTGAGATACCCTTCATACCACCTGCCCCAGAAACATCATCAGGGTTGTTTCTTTGAAGTCTGGTAGGTGATGTGCTACAGATTTCTAACACTAGCATCATTTCAGAGTGTTTTCAGTCCCCTTATGCCACTATCCAGAGAACACTGGAGGGACAAATGACTCTTTAAAAAGCTATTGAGTAATGCTGTGATTTAATACCATAACATCAGAGATAAGTTTTTAAAAAATTCACTTTGGTGACAGATCTTATTTTTGCATGCTTTTCTCCTAATAACTTCGTAGTTTCCCGTATCTTAGTATCTTAAGACTAAAAGAAGGGCAGTTCTAAAATCTTCCTGAAATAGCGTTGCTAGGTGTGCAAATGATGAAAATGTGCAGTTTAAATCATTGTTCACTTGGCTTAGGAAATTTTTCTTTATATGGCTTCAAGCAGTGTCAATTGCTGTTTCTAGTCTCTAGTGTCTGTGTTCTTGATTTAAAGGGGGCAGCAGGATTATTGAAAGTTACATTTGTAAGAGCTGTAAAATGGGTTTTTCAGTTGAACAGTGGAGCTCAGGAATTCAGTACTGTAAAAGAAGGTTTGTGTTCTAATTTTTAGTATCACATTAACTTGGAAAATTTTAATGAAAAACGTGCAGAGATCACTCCTGTTTTCACTGATGGACCTTTCTAACAGCAGCAGCATTAAAATATATTCTTACTACACAAATCATAAATTTCAACTATTGTTAAATGTGTGTTAAAAGTTGCTTTAAAGCTGAAGTAGTTTTAGTAAATGCTCATTGTCACAGTCTTTCTGCTGCTATGTTTGTTTGAGTGACTAACAATCTTTGGAGGAAGTAGATGACAGCAACAGAAATTCTTCGTATTAGAACCAAGGTAATTTTGGAAGTACGTGAGTAAAAACTGCCTGCCTAGTTTCTTTCGTAATCAGCTGAGGGACCTCGCACAGACACAGCTAATAATTAAAGCCATATTCTTAAATTCATTGAACTGATGCCACAAATTTTGTTTCTGAGTCCCACTGAAATGTGTACTTTTGAATTTAAATAAAGAAATAGGAGGTGGCTCATTATGAATAAATCTCCATTACTCTAAACAAACTACAAACTGTAGCAGATGATTTTTTTTAATTTTAAATTTTTAAGGACAAAAAATGAAGCTTTAGGTAAAAAAAAAAACTTGGAAAAGCTGTATTTTAGCAATACTCTGAAGACAACTGTAAGTTCATATACTACAGTACATAGATTTTTTTCCAGTTAAAATATGTAAAATGAAGTACAAAGGGAATATTTGTACATCAGCATCATGTGCTAGAGGTACATTCAAGCACATGCAGAGATTCTACACCAGCACTAAGGAAGTGATAGCAGATGTCATGTGCGCTAACTTCAGTGTTGATGTGGGGATTTTGTCTCTGCATGTGGGTTACTGTGTATTAAGATCACCCTGGTAGAAGCCAGAACAACATTCTGCATGCTTCAACAAGCATATAGTGACCAAAATTAGAATACAGTCATATAAAACCAGCAAAGGTGGAATTTGCGTTTCAGCATTTGTAAATATCTATGCTAGATTTGAAATATGGTCTCTTACAGGCTGATTTTGCTTTGCCTTGTGAGTAGTAGTGTGTAGTAAGGATTTCGACTTACGTTATACACTTATCTTGACACAAGACATCTGTTTCTGGGGACAAGTTTGAACTAGGTGCTTCTGATGGAAGAGGTCAATATGCAGGAATTGTAATCCTTTTATGTATATACACATATACATAAATGCAACATGTATAATATCTCTATCATTTATATATCTAATCTATATATAAACTATATATTACTGTAAAATGATAACTTGTAACTGCTTGTTTTCACGTACTGGTGCTAAAGAATATTGTGCTGCAGAATACTGACTGTTTGCTAAAATCAAAATACTAAATTAGAAACCGTTCATAAGAACTATTTGAAGTTATTTAGACTCAGTGCAAAAATGTATATTAATCCCTGTCTATAGTGTCCACTATTTCAAATTCATGATTAGGATGAAAGGAAAGGCTGCTACCTAGGTAGCTGGTCAGCAGAAGAGTGAGATAACTATACTGAAGAAAATTATTTGTTTGTATACTGGAAGAATGCCTTTTCCTTGACACGCATAATTGCCGTTGTCAAGTTTAGAGTACTGCAATACCTCTTCTTTGCAGAAGAATGTGCCTTTCTGAATTTATGCTAAGGCTTGTGGACACAGAGTTCAGCCCTTTCCTTGATGTTTGTATGTTAATCCTGATTTAACTATGAGATTATTCCCATTTTGTTGCTACTGAAATTCTTGTGAGGGTTTTAAAAAGATTTCACTGACATGCTGTGCTTGTTCAGCGTGGAGAAGAGAATGATCTGATAATACCTCATTGTGGCCTTCTGGTACACGAGGGAAGTTTATGAACAGGAGGGAGACAGACTTTTTACGTGGGCTGACTGTGACAGGACAAGACGGATTGGTTTTATCCTAAAAGAGAGGCGTAACTTAAATGTTAGGAGGAAATTCTTTGCTCAGAGAGTGGTGAGGTGCTGGCATGGGCTGCCCAGAGAAACTGTGGATGTCCCATCCCTGCAGGCACTCAAGGACAGTTTGGATGGGGCCCTGGGCAGCTTGAGCTGGTGGGGGCAGCCCTGCCTATGGCTGGGAGTCAGAACTGAATGGTCTTTAAGGTCCCTTTCAAGCCAAACCATTCTGTGAGTCTATGATTATAATTGGGTTACTCGTGCTATGTTATGCCCAGCATAAGGAAAAGGCAAAGATGGCAAATCTGTAATGAAACAATGTGTTGGTTTAGTTTAATGCTTTAAATTGTATCATACATGCAAAATTAAACCTATTTCACTGGCTTTCAGTTACACATAAATTGCCGTCTAAGTACAGTCTCAGTTTTAAAGGTCTTGATGAATCTGATATGGGATTAATGAATTTTCTGCTGTGTGTGGTTGAGTCCTAATTCTAGTTTCTTAATACTATGAATTAATTCAATAAAGTCTAAGAACAATACTTCTTCTTGATGTAGACTTACTGGAAATCTGTGTAGTTTTTTATATTTCAAGGGAACCAATGAAAAATCCAAGGGACATAAAATTATTAGAAAATGAGATTACTTAATATTACAGAAGATTCACAAATTGAACTTACCACTTTTTGAAAGGATAATTTTAGGCCTGGTTAAGACTACATAAATATTAGAGTTAAAAAAAAAAATACAATAGAAAAAAATGATTAATTTTGGCCACCTTACAGAGGCAGACTGTGAGATAAAAACCTTCTACTGTTTGAGATTGATCTCTGTCTGAGTAAAAGATCAGTGGGAGTCACTTAGACGTTTTTGAATTTTGATTTCCTTGCGAGTTTTTATAGACAACAATATTATTCAAACAATGTTGGAATTCCGTGAGAATTTTTGGAACTCACTTTCAATTGTCTGAAATTGTTGGCTAATACTGGTTAAAAAGTGTGAGCATGAATATGCGGATTTTCAGTTAGCCTCACTGATGTTAATAATTTGGGGAAGTGTAAAGCTTACGAGTTGGTGATGGTGCAAAAACTAGAGGGTTAGAATGTGTTAGAAATTGAAGGTCTTCATAGCATATGTGACTTTAGAATGTGTTCAGTAGATGTACAGCAGATGAATGAGTCTTCTGGGGAAAGTTATTCGAAGTATTTACTTATTTGAGATTTAATATGAATTTGATATGAAGTCCTCAAGTGCCTGTTGGTCTAGATAAACTAATCCAAGTGAAATCATAGTACCTTGTTACTTCTCTAGACTACAGAAAATATGAGCTTGCTTGATTGCATTTTTTTTGTTCTGCCTCCCCCTTGCTTTATGAGGATGCTGCTTGGCAAGCCTTGATAACAAGACTTAAGTAGGCTTTGTTTTTGGGGTCATCATGAAATAATGCAAGGGAATTTCTTGCTCCCTTTTTTTTTTCTTCTTGCATCTTTTTTAAGAATTATTAATTATTTTTGTAAGAGATGTATAAGGCAGGCATTGCCATATGACCATGAGTAATGTGTAACTGGTAATGGAGCAGAAGATTGTAAATATGCTGTCGTATACTGCCAGTAGTTGTCTTTCCTTTGCTTGCCTGGATTGACATCTTTCTTCTTGTACTGTAAACCTGTGGTTAAGTTGTTCCTCTGATTTGAAAGATCATGTAAATGCGGCTGGGCTGTGACATAACTCTTCTTCTAGCTCTTTGGAAGTTACTGGAGCATAGCCTTTTATTGAGTGTAGGAGAGGATAGGCTCTCACAGCTCAGCGGGTCATTCTTGGATTATGTCATGGATATTGCCAATAGGAGGGCAGTAAGAAGGGCTGCTTAGATTAGATGATTCAGTCCACTGTCTTAACGGAATGCAATTTAGAGGACTAGAACATAATTTTTGTAATTTCTAGAAGAAGATTTTTTTTCCAATAGTATATGTTTTATCCCAATATCAATAAATTTTGGAATCAGGATCAAAATTTAATCCACGTTTATTATTAAAGCATTATTCAAGTAAGGAACAAATGCATCATACAGGAAAGTCTGTCCAGCTCTATTTTCTGTAGTAGGTTTAATAAACCCTGTAGTACTTCTTACTTTAAATAATAGCAGTTTTTGTATTAACTTGAACTTAATTATTAAGGACTTATTGAGCTGGCAAAAAAAAAAAAAAAAGCACGTTCATGTGCCGAGGGTTTGCTGGCTTGTAACTGGCAATGATCTTTGTGATCTTTATGGATTATTTTTGAGTATCTGCAGTTACCATGGGGGGCAGTCTGGTTCGTACCAATAATTTTACCATGTGACATTACTGTGAAGTCCCTACAACTGTGTATTTTAAAAGAAAAAAAAAAAAGTTTTGCAAGTTTAATCTTAATAATCTTCACCCCAAAAAAGCAGACACGCTATGTCATAAAATAACTATTAGTGACTAGTTTGTATCCTATAAATCTAACTTGAGTTGATAATATGGTCCATTACCAGCTAACTGCACAGAGTATTTTTCATTTTACACTCTTCAGTTACTTTTTAGTGAAGTGTTAAAAAATATGAAGCTTTTCTCCTCTCTAAAATTGCACACTGTCTGTCTGTTATTAGGGAGATAACAGCTCTTATAAATGTTTCAGTAAGCGTTAAGTAGACAGTTATGTGCACTCTCATTCCACGCTTATTTGCTTACTGTAATAAACTGATAAAATATGTGTGGTTTGTCTCTGTGTATCTGCAGGCATCATGAGTCACATAGATTTCCTTTAGAAATAATGTTGTGTCTGCAGAATTGATTGGTTATTTTCATAAACCATCCAAAGGTACACAAATGACTTCTATTATTTAAACATATGCTGTGAAAGATTTGTAGAGGATTATCTCATGGTTACTAGATGCTTCTTGTTTTATTAACTCTTTGGGGGGTTAGTTTAACCCCAGAATGATTGCGGGTGTCATGCCATATAGGTTTCTATAAGTATTGCAATTGTATGCATTGGAAATTTTAAAATTTAAAAAAAAAAAATAAATCTGTTTACCAGACTGATACAGCTGTTCAGTAAACTGCCATACAGTAACATCAGCCTTTGTCATCTCACAATCATGACTAGCAGGAAAATGTCTAAAGAATAATAGTTTTCCAGAAATAAATTCCCATGTTCAAAAGGCATATTTTATTTATTTCTAGTACTGACATGTTAAATACGACTGGAAATTAATGTCCTATGGGTTATTATTCTGGCTGTCTTCTGCATGTCTTCCAGTTTGTATGGTATGATACAGAAAATAAAAGTGAATTTCCTCAAATGGATGAAATTATGAATGAAATATGAGAAGCAGTGCTGTAAGAGGCTGAGATTAAATTCTCTGAGTAAAAATCACAGCCAGGTCTTGATAAAACTTGAGTCTGTGTCACAATTTAAATGTATTGAGGGAGATTTACTCAAACTGTATGGATAGATATCTATATGTTGGACTTCTGACTACTATCTTCTTATGCTTTCATTCCTATTAATAAATAATATTTCAAAAGCTGTATGTAAGCAAACAGAGAAGTAGGACACTTCAAAATACTTGTTTTAACATGAATAAAGCATATTTCTTAAACTTGTTAATGAAAAATGGCTGAGCAGTTTTATGAAATAACTTCACAGTTAAGTGTGTCCAGTTGAATCTGAATTAAATGTTTAAAGTCAAAGGCTGAGCTTAACTTCAGATAAAATCTCAATTGATCTTTTTGAAACTTAAGTTTTATTAATTAATTTTCTTCTGCTGACAAAGGAAAACTAAACAAGTTGTCTCTGAGCTCATCACATTATCCGAATGGAGACAATTTACTTAAAATTTATTAATAACTTGATAACTTAATAACAGAGTCAACACTAGGGTTGTGGAGTATCTTGAACTTGATGGATTCTGAAACTGTCTTTTAGCCTTTACACTAAAGGTTACTGATAGATCATTGATTGTATATAAGAAAACTCATATCAGAGGGTTTTTTTTGTAATAGAGAAAGAATCAGAAATTGGAAAGTTAAATCTGATTTGGACATTTTTGTAGATGTTTTTTTCTCAGTCACACCACTAAGTGATTTATATTAATCATAGTCGTGTCGTGGTTGGGCTTTACGTGAATGGAAAGCCTTTTTGCCTTTTACTTCGTTAGTTATTTGTCATTCAGTGTAGTACATCTAAATAGTGCACCTTCCAAAGCCACTGCTAAATACACAATCACTGACTTCCTTGTGTGGTTTTCTTCAGCTTTTGTCAGTGCAGTGACCATGCTTCTAAACATTTAGTTGTTGATCTTTACAGATACTGATCTAAAATGAAATGTATTATAGCCTTGCTTTCCAGTTTAGAAGTTGGTGCTCAGACAGTAAGGTCAAGTTTGTTATGCGCTCACTAACTTCTAAAGGTTTTCAAAAGGATTCTCTAAAGATGTGTATTTTGTCTCCCATTTCTCTATCACCTTGTAGGTGTAAATCACAGCTCTTACCGGCTTCTCCTATTACTTGAAGCGTGCAAAAAGTCTTCAGATCAGCACTTCAGTGTTAAATGTGGCAGTAAGAAAAATGTAGCACCCTGTAAGAGTTCTGTAGGCAAGGCAAGATAAAAGCCAGTTTTCCTTTCTTAACTACTTAGCATCTTGAAACATCATTTTATTTGTAGCTGTCTCTTTCACTTAGTTACACATTCAAGGCTATAAATGTAAGGCTAAAGATGGACAGTCATCATAGAAATTAACGCCTAAAATTCAGTAGCTTATAGCGAATTGCTCAAACAGGATTTATGTGTTGAGCATTTGGCCTTTTCAACCTCCATGTTCTGTTTGTATAGCTTTACTTTCCGTACAATTTCTTAACCTAAAGCAAGTAAGCTTGGTTGAAGAACATGCATTCGCTTTCCCGCTGTTTTGTGCATATTCCTTCCTTTTGCACTCTTGAACTCATGATTGTGGATCTCCAGAGCAGCAGCGTCGCTTGTGGTTTTCTTGTCCACTAAATGTCTTTCACACTGCTACTTCAGGATAGAAAGGACACAAACATCCTAAAGGTATCTTTTATTGCTTGTGGCAATAGGGTGATTAAAAAAGTGACAACATTGCTCTGTACACCTGTAGATTTAGTATCTGACTGTTGTAGTTGCTAGATGATTTTTTTTGTTTTAACAAGAAGAGAAACTATAGTTTTGTGGCCCGTGGTGGGTTTGGGGCCAGTCTTGAGTTTCGATGCTTAGAACAGAGAAACAACATTATTTTATCTGTAACTTAAAAAATCAATAATTTAATAGGTAATAGAGTTAACATATTGAAAAGATGTACGAAAAAAAAATTGGGCAAGTACAACAAAATAAAAGCTGCTATTTCACAGCACCATGAATGTTATTTTTAGACTCTTTTAAAGATACTCAAATCTATTAAAATGTAATAATAGGTATATCCTTTCATGTGTCTGGTTTGCCAAAATTCTGATTAGAAAGCAGGCATTCTAGCTGTGTGAGAAGTGTAGCATTTAATTGTAATTTTATCTGTTCTTCTCTTAAAATGTTCACCAACTGTTGTGTTGTACTTAACAGGTCACTACCCAAGTCTTTGTGCCAACAAAAACGCATGAAATGCTTCATCGGATGACTGGAAAAGGATTATCAGCTAATTATCAGTTCTCAAGACAGCCATGCATTTTTGGTGATCATATGGTATCCGTGCAAGTGACATTAACAAATACAACTGATCAGAAGATAGATAATATTCATATAGGGGAGAAGAAGTTACCCCCAGGCATGAGGATGCATGAGTTTAATCCAATAGGTAATTGTATTCTATCTTTTAAAATCTTTCTATTTTGCCAAATTTCAAATATAGCAAGTGGTGGTTTTGCATATTCTTACGTATACACACAAGTCCTTATTCACGTCTCTCTCAATCCATTCATCCTCCAGTCTGCACTGATATTTGTCACAAAAGATTTGAAAGTAGAAAATGGTAATGCTGCTAATCAGATCATATACTCAAAATGTCACCAAACAGTCAATAGAATTCACTTCTGTTATGGGGAAAGAACATGAAAAATTCAGGGATGAACACACTATCCGTTTCAGGTTTATCGAGTTCCACAACATAGTCCTACTCTTTAAAGTAGTAGTTTCCCCAGTAATGGCTTTGTGGTGGTAGCTGTCCTGTGAAGCTATTTCTGTTGCAGAAATTAAGTTATATATCATCTACAGTTTCTTCCAAAATGTTGGTTTTCTCATTTAAACATAAATTTCATGTATTCTTTGTCACTTTACCTATAACTTAGTGTATATGCCCTGTTCTTATTATCTCATTTCTGTTTCCAGCATTTGGAAAATATTTTACTAATACAGGTTTTCTAATTATGTGAAATTGTGGCGGGTTGCATGTGCATTATAGTGTTCTTCTGCATGTTTACTTTAGCTATTCAAAATGTTTCTGTGTAGAATGCCTTGAGCCTGAGAGATCTGTGACTGTCTCAATGGGTATCGACTTCTGTGATTCTACTCAGACTGCCAGTTTCCAGTTATGGTAAGTTCTCATGGAAGTGGGACTGGAAATCTCCTATAGAAGTAATAGCACGTGGTGCGTATTTTTTGCCTTAAGTGTAACATAAGTTTATTTTGCAGTGTCAATTGTACTGTTTATTAAATATTTAAATAATTGAACAACAATTGACAACATGCTGGATACCAAAAATGTTTTTAGAAAAATAAGATATAATTGCTGTTCCGTTTTATAAGAATTATGAGTTTTCTTCGGTCTTTCTTTTTTTTTTTTTAGCACTTGCTTCTCAACATGCAGATTCGATCTCAAATCTAGGCTTGAAATTATGTGTATAAGTGCAAGAATTCAGGTTGTGTTTGAGAGGTCCTTGTTTTCTTTTCATATAAATAATACCAGGTGGAAACATAAACTCCTTTTCCAAGTTAAAATTACATCTTTTCTCAAATTTTGTTTTTATTTCTTCCCCACTCTTCCTGGGATTCTTTTAACAGCCATCTTGAAGGGAGCAGTCAGATCTGACTAGCATGCTGGAATGTTTTGTATATAGAATCATAGGATCCTAGAATTGCTCAGGTTGGAAAAGACCTTAAAGATCATCAAGTCCAACCGCAACCTAACCATACTACCCTAACTAGCAGCCCTCCACTAAATCATGTCCCTGAGCACCACATCCAAACAGTTTTTAAACACATCCAGGGATGGTGACTCAACCACCTCCCTGGGGAGCCTTTTCCAGTGCTTAACCACCCTTTCTGTAAAGAAGTTTTTCCTGATATCCAACCTGAACTTACCCTGGTGCAACTTGAAGCCATTTCCCCTCGTCCTGTCACCAGTGAGAAGAGACCAACCCTGCTTTCACTGTAAGCACCTTTCGGGTATTTGAAGAGAGCAGTAAGGTCTCCCATCAGCCTCCTCTTCCCCAGACTAAACAGCCCCAGTTCCTTCAGTCGCTCCTCGTAGGGCATATTCTCCCAGCCCTTCACAAGCCTTGTTGCCCTTCTTTGGACCTGCTCCAGCACCTCAATGTCCTTTCTGTATTGAGGTGCCCAAAACTGAACACAGTACTCGAGGTGAGGCCTCACCAGTGCCAAGTAAAGCGGCAAGATTACTTCCCTAGTCCTGCTCACCACACCATTCCTGATGCAAGCCACGATGCCATTGGCCTTCTCAGCCACCTGGGCATACTGCTTGCTCATATTCAGCTGACTATCCATCAGTATACTAAGGTCCCTTTCCATCAGGCAGCTTTCCAGCCACTCCTCTCCAAGCCTATAGGGTTTCCTGGGATTGTTGTAACCAAAATGCAGGATCTGACACTTGGCCCTATTGAAACTCATACAGTTTACCTTGGCCCATCGATCTAGTCTATCCAGGCCCCTCATTAGTGCCTTTCTCCCCTCTGGCAGATCAACATTCCCTCCCGACTTGATGTAGTCTGGAAACTTACTAAGGGTGCATTCAATCCCCTCGTCAAGATCATTAATAAATAGTTGCGGCCCCAGTACCAAGCCCTGGGGGACACTGCTTGTGACCGGCCACCAACTGGATTTAACTCCACTGACCACAACTCTTTGGGCCCGGCAATCCAGCTGGTGTTTCACCTAGCAGAGCGTACGCCCATCCAAACCGTGGGCAGCCAGCTTCTCCACGAGGATATAGTGGGAGACAGTGTCAAAGGCTTTACTGAAGTCCAGGAAGACCACATCGACAGCCTTACCTTCATCCACTAAACGGGTCACCTTGTCGTAGAACAAAGTCATGTTTGTCAAACAGGATCTACCATTCATAAACCCATGCTGACTGGGCCTGTTCCCCTGGTTGACTGTTAATTGGTCCATGATGGCTCCCAGGATTATCCTTTCCATAACCTTCCCTGGCACCGAGGTGAGACTGATAGGTCTGTAGCTACCAGGATCATCTTTCTGGCCCTTTTTGAAGATGGGTGTCACATTTGCCAGCAAATATTATTCCAGTCAACATTGCCAGTCAATATATTCTCTTTCTAAGAAATTGCAAATCAAAAAAGCGCCTAGTGTGAGCAATTCTGCTATCTTAAGTGCTTGTTGCATCTGTTTGTGACTTCTGTAACATGACTATGTGAAACTAGTCCCAAAATTTGCTGAGTGGAGAGAATGAAAGCAAGTAGCTAGCTGGCCAATTAGATTTTGTCTTATATGCTTGATTTATGTTTATTATGGTAACTATTGGCACATTCAGGATTCATATTTTGAAGAGTTCCATTGCATTCTAGGCTAGCAGAAATTTTTTTCAGCCAGTGAGAAGTCTGTTACAAAGCATCATTTGAAACCAGGGAAAAGGACTAGCAGTCTTTAACCATTAGAAATGAGTAATTGTGTGCCAGGCTCCTCCTTTTAAGAGCAATTCAGGCATATGCTAGCTTGCATTGTCTTTGAAACTAGGCAAAGGCACTATGTGAATCCCTGTGAATCTTTTTTCCCCCTCATATTTGAAAATATTATTTTTTGACATACTGTTGCAAGAAGTACTACTTTCTATACCCAGTAGCAAAAGGGATGTGGAATAGGAATTCACACTGCAGCATTCTAAATTAGGGATAACTCTCATTCTTTCAGAAATTTCTGGACCCCTTTCTTCAACAGTATAGGAATTTTAATGTGCCGCTATTAAGCACAGCTTGCACAACTCACAGATTATTAAAGGTAGGAGGAAAAGCTTTTTAATCTAAATGTAACCAAAGTGACTTCAAATTAAGCTGAAGTTCCTGTTTTAGGGAAAGGGATATTTTACTATTGAAAATGTATATTTTGCCTCCTTGAACCTTTTTCTGCACACATATTCATTTTAACTGATAGTAGTATCTTTAGCAAGGTGTCTATAGCATGTAGTTTATGCACATCACGCTGTTACAGTCTGTGCTGTTTGCCAGAATTTGGGAACGGGTTTGGACTGTTGCCTGATGCAAGGCTTGTTTGTGAAGGGAAGTTCCATTCTAGGCAATACAATTTCATTATTGCTTCAAAATGAATAAATATATTCTGTTTTTGTTCTGAATAAAATATGCTCAATGTATCAAGCAGGAATGCTCTTTTTTAAAAAAGGACTGGCATTTTTCTTTCAAATTTATATTTTCAGTATACTAATGATTTGTTTCCAAAATTATACAATTTATTGCTAAGAATCTTAGAAATGAGGAGGACAGGCAGTGTAGCATAAAACATTGATTTTATGCAGATCATCACCTTTATGTTTTGGGAGGTCTGCTGTATTAGTGATGTATAAAAACTGATTACTTTCTCCAACATTGCCTAGTAATTGTTTATTATTTTCCTATTAGACAAACAAGACCGATCAATAATCCTGAACACCAACCAGACTATGAGTAACATCACTGTAAATAGATTTGCCTCAGACCTCAGTGGTGTATTCATTTTAATGATTTGGACAATGTGAGTCCAATGACAAAGCTCAAGCTAAGTTTAAAATTAAATTAAGAATAGGAATTGCCTACTTTGTTCCTTTGCTAATTGATAGGGCCCCGTCTCTTTGAGACTAGTTCTCAGTAAATAGTGTAGAAATCGTTAAAATATTTGTTGAATTAAATTTGCTGTTTTACTGTTAAAAATACAACATTTATTGTTCAAAATTCTACTGATGTCGGCTTTCTTTGGAGATACTGTGCATTCTGTCATTTTGTGGCCGGTATCAGAGCTCAACTGTAGCCTTCTTAATCTTTTATACTACTTTAAAAGGTTATATTGGAAAAGAAGAATAAGTTGCAAAAGTTTGTTAAAATGTAGTCCAAATATTGTGCATACACAGGTGTCAATATTCTTATATTTCCCGATAATATATCTTTATGAAAACATTGTCAGTTATTTTGCGTTTTTGTTAGAAGCCTATTTAGTAACAGTTTACTTGATCATAATAATTTTCTTTACGTTGTTCTAAAAGGGAGCACTTTGTCTTGCATCAAATGTAATTGATCCTGAAGCAGTGTAATCACAATTACTCACTTTCTTAATTGGCCTGCCCAAAATCAGAAAATGGAAACCGATCGACAGTGTTTAAATCAATAGCTTTGTAGTAATGCTTGTGGGGGTAGGGAGATAGTGGTAATGGCTAGATCAATTGGTCTTAGATGCCAATCACGGACTGTGTGTTTTGCATAGCAAATGCTACCTTTCTGCTTGGGGATGTGCTGCTGTAATAGTTGGTTCAATAAATACAAACTATATGAAGAAAAATAACACGCGTAATAAAATATTTAGATCTCTTTCTGAATGTGTTGTACAAATTAAGGGCAATGAAAGTGAAATTGTATTTACAGAGAGGCTGAAAGGGCTGAGCTCAGAAAGACTTCCCCAGTAAATTATATATTCTTATGAACTAAAGCTTATCAAGATCACACATCTAATTAAAAAGAGGTGAAATGCCATGGCTTGAAAACTGTTCCTAATCCATTTATTTAGAATATGCATTAGGATGCTCATCTTATGTACTCATAAGGCGAAAGCCTCTTCATTGCCATTTCTTATGTGCCTTCTGCTTGCAGAGGCACACTGTTTCAGTTACAGTGGTGTTCTGCACAATAATTCTTCCCTTGAGTGGAAAGTTAAATAAATAGAAATTCCTGTTCTGAAAAGATATTTTGATTGTTATTGATGCTTTTTGGATCCTACAGATCCAAAAGCAGCTCCTTTGGAACTTCCTACAGATTCTTTAAGCGGAATAGACACGGCTTTAAAGAATAAAACAATTTCTTGGCTAAAACAACGTTGTCAGGTAGCTTGTTGAATCATAGTTACCCTTGGTAACTGTTAGCATACCCACCACCCCAGAAAATGACCTCCGTCTTTGCTAAGTGTGATCATCAGTGAACAGAGGAAAGGTTGGAATCCTCAGCTCCCTGGAACAGTTCCTTGGTGTTGCAGACTAACTGTAGTATAATCCACTCACAATAGGTTATATTTTTTTCCATTATCCATATTTCTACCTTAGTGTGTTTTTTTCCTGAATCATTGAGCTACTGGTAATCATTGTCTTAAAAATCTTATCACTCTCTTATTTTATTTTTATTATCTGGTATGTCACAAAGGTTTAGGAGCTTAGCCATGTCAGAATTTGGCGTTGGATCCTTGGAATGAAGACATTTAAAGCCCTAGAGAAGGCAGGCAAGGAAGGTTACAGAGGCAGGAAGTTACAGCACATACATGCTCTTATGCTGTTTTGCATGCATATATTTAGAATTTCAAATTCCTGGCTGTGTTTGCAAAAGCCAGTAGGCAAATCTCTGACATGTTTTAGGTGTTTAGTGAGTGACTCAGTGTGAAAGGGAGGTGTCCTATTTACAACTTTGAGAGCTGAAAAAAAGGGCAGGAAACTTGTCCTTACCTCCTCTTCCCTTTGTTTTCCATCCCCTCTTCTTGCTCTCTTAGCACTTCCTGAAGCTACAAAAGAACCACAGCTTTGGATATGAAATTAATTTACAGAGAATCTGTTTTCTTCTCCCCTGATATTTTGAAAAGTATGCAGGATGTTATTCTGTTCTCTTCGAAACAATACCATGTAGGGAAAATGTCCGTCCCCTGCATCTCTTCATCTAAACCTACTTTTCTCAAGGCTTAAGTGCAAAGAATACAATCAGGACTCCCAAGAAGAAAGAGAATTGGCACAAAAGCAACAACTTTGTGGCTTTCATTCTTACTCTGAATAATGAGACCATGGGAAAACAGTGTGATCTGTGGCAGAGATTTTTATAGGTATATACCAGTCACCTAATGCAGGACAAATATTACTAGAAGAGCTAGGACTCTGTACGTACTCTTCTCCTATTGCGATGCTGTTATGAGAGAAAGGAACTGTCTGTTTACCTTATCTACTCTGGACTGTATAGGGAGTATTTTGCAGACTATTGTAGAAGGGGTTGGTATAGCAGGGAGAATCTAGCAACATCCTAAATGAAGTGAAATCCATGAATGAAATTTGGAAACCTTATTAATCTGCTCTGTGAGTTTAATCTTACTGTACACACTTCTGTTCTATATTTGGTTTTCCAAGAGAGAGGGAGATTTTTTGCAGTATGAGATTCTCTTATCTCACTCTAGGTTGATGTGGGAATCTTCCCAAGAAGAATTTCTACCTGCAAAATAGAATAAATGAGGAGGATCAATTGGGTAGCAGTCCGTATTTCATTTGAGTGTAAAAATGCATTCAAATTACATGCCTACACAAAATCATCTGATTAAAATTATGTAGTAGAATATGTTATGGAATGTATTAAAAGTTAATGTTAGAGAAGCAGGACTGACTTCACATCAGTCAATTTTTTACTTGCATTTTTACTTGTTTCATGCCATTTCCTTCCCTAATGCTTTGTCAGCAGATCACTAAGTTGTTTACAGATGTTGGATATTAAGACAAGCATCCTGTACTCTTCTCTTTACTTCGTTGCTCTAAAGTAGTCAGTTGGCCCAGTTCCAGAGAGCATATATATCTAGATAGGTAACTGACCTAGAGAAAGCAAGGCTGGACATGAACATGTACTCTGATTTTTTCTATTCCTCAAGTCTTTTTTTCATGTAAAAACGGAATGCAATTTATTCTTTCAGCAGGAGTGTATGAGCAAAATCTCCTTTTTTTATTTTTAGGAATTTAGTGTCATGTTCTACCTCTTCCATTCTTTTTTTAAATCATTTGTGAAGTTCTTTTGAATATAGGACAAAAATAGTGAGCTGTTTTTCAATAGGTGTATTCTGAGTCAAGCATACACCACTCTGCTCTGCTGGGAATAAAGAGAAGCATGTAAATAGCAAGAAGACTATTGCCCAGCCTCTTGCTAAAATAATAAGCTCTAAAAATTAAGATTGCCATCCGAGGAGTGCTCATTTGTATTAGTTTTAAAGATTTTAGATTTTTTTGAAGAGGATATTTTAAAGAGGACTTTTTTTCGCAGGTCATTTGTTACGGCAGAGAGAACTTCTCCCTGTTTACCTTTTGTAGCCAATCTTTTTTAAAAAAATAGGAAGAGGAATAAGGAAAATGGATATCGGTTTCAAATGACAGGGGCTAGCTATTCCCACTGCAGCCATATGAAGAAGAGTTAAAACTGTACATCGTTTATAGGATTTAATGTTTGTCTTGCAATGTCATTGTCATGGAGCTGGTGTGTTCCTGTGGGAGCATCATCACCTTTCATTTTTTCATCTTCATTGGGTACATCAGAACATAAATTCATGTGATCCTTTGAATTATATCATGAAAGTTGTGTCTTACAGTAGTCTTAAAAATATAATATTTACAGTTTATCAGTTACTAAGGCAACAATAAGCATAATGATGCCTGACTATTTGTGCCTAAATTCACAATTCAAAAAAAAAAAAAGACACTGCTATGTAGTGGTGAGGTATTGTTCTCAAACATCCCTGTCCGTTTGATTCTTTTTGAGCTTTCTTCTGCAGACTTTTCCTTATGAATAAGTTTTTCACCAAGGATGTATCTTATCAATTTTACTAGCTAATATCAGAAAATGCAATCTTAAAGTTCTGAAATCTAGAAACTTTTATGTTTTGGTGTCTTGAGAAACTATTTTCTGCTAAGCTTCAGCTTGATTTCTCATGAAAATTAGAGCATCACCACCTAAGAGATGTTTCAGTGCAGCTTTAATCAATTTTATCCAGTTCTCTGCCACACTTTTTAAACGTTAACATGCTTGATCTTTGAGCCATTTCTTCAGGTTTTTATCTAAACATTACTTATACTAATTAATATCCAAACTATGAATAAATAAGGTAAATATGCTGGAATTTTGTTAACTAGATATTTAGGGAAATTTCTCACTGTTGTACTGCATGACTCAACTTTATTATTAAACATAGCCATTAGATATCTGATGTAATTAATGTCCATCTTTGGAAGTACTCAGAGCTCAAATGAACAAGGCCTTGAGCAATGTGAACTAAGGTGGCCCTGCACTGAGCTGGAGGCAGAACCAGATGATTTCAAGAGGCTTCTCCCAACCTGTATTTATAGAACTACGAAATTACTTTCGTTAAATGAGATATGACTGCATCTCTAATATAAAGATCTAATAAAAGAGACACAGATCAATAAATAAATTCTCTATGTTTAGTTTGTAACGTGTGTGATTGAGACTATTAAAAGGCTGAAAAGTATTCTGAAATCAAAGTAATGCAAAGTAAACTAGACGTTCGCTAAAGTGACATTATAAACAAAGTGTTTTTAAAGAATAACCAGCAATCAGTTTTTGCCTGCAGACTATGAATAGTTCACTGTTTATCAACTAATATGAATTAACTTGTAATCACTAGGGGAAAGGAAATGGCTTGCTTTTTAGCAGCAGAGGTGGTGAGTGGACCATTTAAAATCCAAGCAATGCTCATGCATTCCCTCTTAGTGTGAAAAGATTGTTGCAAGCATTTCAGAGCGATCTAATTACAGAAGTTACAATTTGAGTTTATGTACAAATGGCATGTCCGGACAATATAGGGCACAAATCATTGATATACAGAATTGTTATTTTGTTTTATGCTGACTTTATTTAACACACATATTGCTTAAATATGAGATACAGTACTGGCTGGAGAAATGAATAATACTAATTAAAGTATCATTAAAAGCTTTAGTACTATAGTAAACAATATAGATGTATATAAACAGTAAAAAGTTATGGGGTAGCTGATGAAAGAACCTTCCTTCAGCTTTTCAGCCACTGGAATTCTTGATCAGTTTTCAAAAAAAATAAAATAAAATTCAAGAAGCTACTTTGTTATTTTGCAATGCACTTAATCCCATCAGCAAATCAACCTATCCCTGATCTTTTAGTGTGTGAATAACTTTAAAGATGGATGATATTTAAGAAATACAGGAGAAAAAATGTGAATATTTCTTAGCAATGCTACTTTTTAAAGAACCATTTAATAAGGGATTCTTTGTAAAAGGAATAATACCTAGATTTCAAGGGATTGTTTCACTGTATGCTTACTAAATAATAATTATCAGTCAGCAAAATGCTGAATTTTATTTGAAAAGCCCATATTGAGATTGCATGCATAAGCATAATTATAACCTATCAGAAGATAGAAAATGAATGTGTTAGTACCAATGCATTTGCTTGTTAATTTGCGTAACTGTGGTAAGTATTAAAGTTTTAGTAATTTAGTAATAGGACCATCAAATGTTTTCCAGTTTTCCAGTGGCTTATCTTGCATCTTTAGGAGGATGAAGAGACACATGTTTTCTGTATTAATCATCTAGTGCTATTCCTTCCATCAGTCAATTCTATTCCAAAATTTTAAAGTTGCAAAGTTATTTTTAAAAGAAAGAAAAACAGTAACATGTTAGAACTTAATTTAAATACTGTCGATCAAACGTATTTTCCATTCTAATAATGGTATCATTATATTTAAGTAGGGTATCTGAGGCATATCAGCAGTCAGCATATATTGACCATTTAGTACAACAGCAAAATGTACTCTTTTCCAAAAATTTCTCACGCTTCTAAGCTATAATAAAGATTCCGACTGAATATGCTGACCCTGAATTGCTAGCTGAATTCTGTAAGCTACAGTTAGTCAGTTAAACTTAGCAAAGCTTCTGTGGACTTGGAAAACTCCAGTACGGAATAGTTGGAAACCTACAGAATTGAATGGGTGTGGAGAGCAATTTCACAACAGATAGCAGAGACCTCTGGATCCATCTCGTCCAGCCTCTGCTAAAGCAGGGACATCCGGAGCAGACTGTCCAGGACCATGTCTGGGTAGCTTTTGAAGACCTCCAGTGATCATTAATGATGGTCCAGATCATTAATGAAGATGTTTAACAAGAATGGTCCCAATATTGACCCCTAGGGTACTCTGCTTATTACTGGCCTCCAACTAGACTTTGTACCACTGATCTCTACTCTCTAGGCCCTGATGTATTTGATCCATTTCACTGGACTGCTTATCCAGCCCACACTTTAACAGCTTCTCTGTGAGGATGTTAGAGGGAATAGCCTCAAAGGCCTTAAGGAAGTCCAGGAAAACAATATGCACTGTTCTCTCCTCGTCCATCAGGCTCTCCTGGTTGGTCAAGCATGACTTCCCCTTGCTGAGTCCATAGTGACTGCTCCTCATGATTTTCTTCTCCTTCATGTGCCTTGAAATGGTTTCCAGGATGAGCTGTTCCATCACCTTTGCAGGGATTGAGGTGAAGCAGATAGGAGTGACATCTGCCTTCCTCCAGTCCTCAGGCACTTCTCCCAGTTTCCGTGACTGAGCTAAGTTTATAAAGTGGCCTTTCACATTTGCTAGATACGTGAGCACTTGTAGCTGCATCAGGGCTCATGGATGCCCTAAGGATAGTAATTTTTTTTTTTTTAACTCTCTCCCATTTTCCAATGTGCTTTTAAGTCAGCCATTCTGCTGTGTTTATATGTAGATATGGAAAATGATTTTTTTTCAACTCCCAGTTGTTTTGATTTTGACATTTTGGACCACAATAGTACCTTTAGTCTCTGCTAGAGTTAGTGCTATTTCTGGGACAGCTGTTGCTGACAACAGAATTCATGAATGACATTTACTTTAAAAGAATTGTAAAATGCATAATTTTGCGGGCATATAGTTTATATAGATTGAAAATTAACCGTAATATGAATGAAAATTACCAATTCAGAAATATGGAAATATGCATTCTGTGTTAATACTATCTTTGTACTGGAGAATATAGATCAACTTTACTGATGTAAGAAATTAGAAGACTTTGGGGCTAACAAGGTAGAAATCAAACAGGTAGGTTTTACACTGTTTATAGATTTCATAGCTGATATGTATAAATCTATTTTGAAGCACTTTATTGATTCTCTTTAACTTCTCTTTTCCCAGCACCAAGGATGATCATTTCAATGTTAACATTCAGCCCCCTGTTGGAGAACTGCTTTTGCCTGTCACTATGTCAGAGAAAGACTTTAAAAAGGAGCAAGGTGAGAAATACTGTTTTAGAAGCTTCGGTAAATGTATTTGGATGAGAAGCAGTTGTGTGGCTTTCAATTTCCAAGTGTACAGCAAGTGCTTCCAGTGTAGCTGCTTGTGTTAGTCTCTATCAGTATTCAGTCTGATACTAATGATTTAATTTAAAAATATCTTTAAAAGGACGTGCAGTGCTATTTGACAGGTGTTCAGTATGCCTTTAAAGACACAGATACCACCCTTCACCCTGAAACAGTCTTTTGGCTTAGAGTTTTGTCTTCTGTCATGAAATATATTGTTTCCTGCTAGCAGTAAAGCAGAAAGTTGGAACTCCAGCTTCCAGAAGTTAATCAAATACATACTGATACTCTTGTATGTATTTACTAGTCTTTTTTCCAAGGCTGCTCTTAAGAACCATTCTTGTACTTGTTCTTCAGCTACTTAAAATTTTCATATTGTTCCTTTAAGCACTTCATATAAAAAGAATATTCTTGTCTTCTATATTCTTGAGCAGGAATTCTTTTAACATTGTATCTTTAAAGAATAAGTTTTTTCTCCTAGTCCAAACTGAAACCTCTGTGAGCACTCAATTATAACTCAAATTATGTTATACAAAATAAATAGAGAACAGTGTGGTTAGGTAGGAGAGTAGGAGTTAAATTGAACATTCCGCACTACTACTCTTAAGTTGAATGCTGTTCCCGGACATTTTAAAATATAAATGATTGCATTTTGGATGCATTCAAATGCAACAGTGTTTACTCATTCATCTATCTCAGTGTATGGGATTTACATGTGTAAATCTTTCTACACTGAGATAAGAATATACCCGTGGGATCCTGTCTCATTGCTGTGTAAGGCTCAGAAACTCAGTATATCCATCAAGCAGTCAAGAACACCAATGAGTAAGTCTGTGTATTAATAATTATTGCTTTAGAGCATTTCTTGTGTTTGTATTTTTGAATGATTAAGAAAGTAATTTAAATATTGCCTTCATCATTTTCAGTTAAGCTTACTGTTACAATGAAAAGTTAGGGTTGTGCTTTGTTTTCTTAACCCATTTATACTTATCTGCTGTTCTTACCCTTTGCTTGCTAAAGCCTGCCTCTCTGCTTTATACCTGCTCAGCAACCCAAGGTGAGTGATTGAATGAGGCTGTAGCACATATATTTTAAACCATTCCCTTCTAATGTTTGTCGTTGCGATTGTAGGGAAAGAAAAGCAGGTTACTGCGGTCCTTTCCCCATGTTTTTATATTTGCTTGCTTTGAGATACTTGGATAGAGTTTTTGTACATTTTGCTGTGACTGAGGGCTTTTTTTCCTCCTGACTGGCCATACAGAACCACGAGCACATAGAAGAAGTGTACTTGGAGAATAGCTGTGTTCCTCTGTGGAGTTGTTGCCAAAATTCCTTTTTCTTCTGCCATTTTACTTCTATGGTTGTTGATTATTTGTCTGAATAAATCTGGCAGCTGTTTGCTATGTTTAATAGAGCAGAAAGGCTACTCTGAATAAAGCTATTTGAAAATTTGTTTTTATGAAGTATTTGTAAATCCATGAAGGTCTCTTGGCATTTCTGTATTGCTCTCTCTGTCTCCCTGAATTCATTCTTTGATGCAGGACTTGAAGCTGGCAAATTTACCACAGGTTTAAAAACCTTTGCAGATGCTTTTTTTTGTTGTTGTTATAGATATCAGCTGTTTCAGAATATTCCTAGCAATAGAGGTCTCCATTCCAAATTTTAGCTAAGTATTTATTACAGGTATCTAGGAACAGCTAGTATTTGAAGAGAATTACTGTGTGCTCTTGCTAAATGAAAAACCTGAATTGCAGTAATAAACGCAGGGCAGTTTAGAAGTTAGTATGTATTATTCTATTTTGCGTTTAACTTCCATGTGTCTGTATTCTCCAAATGAATCTGATTTATAAACTTGTTTTTTGCTTGTCATGCTTTCATTTATTTGTTTGTTTATTTATTTATTTATTGTCTTTTTGGACATGAGATGTTTCAAGTCTCGTAATAGGAAATGCCTGATTTTATTTGCAACCAAAACAAGTAGGGAAAAAAACAGTAAAGGAATGAGGAGAATATTAGGAATACAAGACTGTACTGGGGGAGAATGAGAGTATGCACAGGTTTTAAGGATTTTTACATCAAAATGGTGTGTATAATCTAATCAGAATGCTAAAGAGAAATACCCAGCATTATACTGAAACATAGAAGACAATTCATTGCTTCGAATTTTTACTCAATTACGATAGCTGTTTTGCGTTGTCTGTTACATCTGTGTTTTTTTCATTTTATTCCTGATGGCATAAGGAGAGGGAAATGGACAGGTTATTGAATATTCATAGCTGTGAAGGCTATCTAGTGCTAGCAGCAAACCTCGAAATCTGTATTTGTGCACATGCTGTGCATGGTGTGTTTAGCCTTGCTTACAACATGTTGCCTTTCCTCTCCTCCTGAACTGGGGGATCCTCCTGTGAGGTAATGCCCCAGAGCCACTGCTGAGCTAACGCTCATGTTTTGACAATTCCGAAGCGGTGGTTAAAAATAGTATTGTTAAAATACTGTTTACCTCTCTGGTTAAATATTTTTACTTCAGGCCTTAGGATTTCATATCCTGTCACATCACGTCCTCCAGAAAAGCTGGGCTTCTTTAGCAGGAATTCAGTAGAAGTCAGGCATGTGCTGCTGGGATCTCTGTATCCAAATTTTACCAATCTGCTTTTGTAAATATCAATAGAAAAAATCCTCAGGGGCTTGATTCAGAATTGGACTAATCTGCTAGCAAACATACCTTGTTGTCTGCCAGTATAACTTTTCCAATTTTATTTCCTTTTACCATTATAAATGTGTAGTTATTTCAATTTATCAGTTAGCTAAACCAGATCAATTTCTGCTCTCTGACTTTTCTTAGATTCTGATGTTTCATGCAGAGTTAAATGTGGTATGTTATAGGTGGGGATTAGTTAGAATTTTTATGACAATGATTTCAAAATAGCAACGTAAAACCACTTCAAGTATGAGGATTTCCACTCACACTACTTACTGATATGTTTTAAAATAATTCTGTTGATTGTTTTCAGGAAGCATGTAAGTGTATGTACTTTAAGGGAAAAAAAAAAAAGAAAGAAACCTGGTTGAGTAAACAAACTGTTTTCATTATTTTATTAAAATTTATGCATCCAACTTGTCTTCCTAAGAAGCAAGATGCTAATTCTTTAAATGGTTGGACATTCTGGCCCTTGACTACCACAAGCAATCATATTTGATGCCCCTTAATTAGAGCACCCTTTTTTCTTTCCAGGTTCTTTTCCACCTCAGCAATCGAGACAATACATTTGCTTACCATGCTGCTCTCCTAAGTGTTCTTTTGCATGTAAATTAATCTTGATTCAGTTTACACTGTCATGCTGAGTGGTACAAATTGCCTATAACAATAAAACAGCATGAGTTAAAAATAAAGGGGGGTGGAAAGGCAGATTGAATGTGTGCCTTACTTGATAGGATGTTACTTTGCTTTATGCCAATACATTAGTCGACGATAATGAATCTTCTGTTCTGAAAAGCATGGTTTAGTTGATTTTTTTAATTTTACTTCAATGGAGCAGTACCTTGTCTTTTATAGAACAAGTTAGACAAACCATTAATGACAAGAGTGTTAAGGTTAAATATGAAGCAATGCATTCACTTCTCTGAGTGCTATCCATCTTTCCATTTACAGGAGGTTGACAAAAGTACTGGCTTTGTACAACATTTCCTTTAATTACATGCTGCGGGAAACAGGCTTTTAACATAAACATAGTTGCATTCATTTATTCAGCATTTGCTCTTCAATAGAGCTTAATGGAGAAGGTTTAAATCCTAAATGAGTACACACATCTCTCAGCAGTGTTATGTCAGTCCCTGTGCTCTGCTTAAAAGCAGTTCTAGTCTGCGTATGTATTTTTTAAAGCTTTTGCCTAATAGTGAAGTTAAACAATTTGAAACAGAATGTACCATTCCCAAGATAAAGCTGATTTTATAGAAGTTGCATACTTATTTTTGTTCCCTTCAAGTGCAGATCACGTTCAAAAATATCCCATTATTTACTCATAAGCTGTTCTATTTTTACTGTGATACTTCTTACTTTGTGACAGCAGCTAATGCTCATTCTAGTGCATTAAAATGTTGGATTTATTTTTTTAATTGCTATACTCAGCATCTTTGTGCCATTTGCTATGGGTTTGAACTGTGTGTACAGCCCTAATATATTAGGCTTTTGAAAGTTTTGCATTGTTTCTATTATTAATGTTATTGTTGATTTCAGATATGTGAAAGTTCTTCCAAAAGTACTGTGTTCTATTGTTTGTGTTTTCAGCTTCTGAACATAATGTAAAAATACACACGCAATGCTAAGGTGTAGTTCCTGTTGGATTTTAATCAACATGAGTGTCCTGCAAATTATTCTTATAACCAGTGAATGTTAATAGGAGAGAAAGTGTTGGATTTTTGTTGTTGTTTTTAAAATGAACTTGAACAACATTTCTTTCTTTACTTTTTTTGTCATATGCCTCGATGTAATCTTGATATTTCTGTTCCATTTATAGTAAAATTAAAATTATTTTAATCAAATAGTTTATCATGAAAAGAGGGAGGTGGTAACTGAATTTCCCAGTTTCTAACATGATGACTTTATCTTCGTGTACTAAATTGATCTGGTGATTACTGTCTAAATTTCAAGCTTATTTTTAGCAATTTGATATTAAATTATAGTTATGTATGATGATTTTATGATTTAAAGATTAGAAGGTGTCTTTATATATGGCCTTACATAAGCTGGACTTTTCTAAAACAATCTTACCCAGTATTTCATTCATGTGTTTACATTCTTCTTGTATGTTATGCTTTTTGAGAAGAACCATCCTGATTTCACAGTTGCATTAGTAAACACATATGATTGTCAAGTTACTAATAATTTTTTTTTCTAGTAATATGGCCTGTCAAATAATACATTAAACTTTGTAATTATGTAATTTCAAATAAAATTATATTCTCAACATATTATTTAACTTTTAATGCATGTTTTTGTTTGTTTAGAAATCTCTTCTTGTTTTGGTTTTATGCATGGTAAGCAAACAAATCTTAAAGTATTTGTAATGAAATATGTAATGTTGCAGGGATGCTGACAGGAATGAATGAGACATCTGCTACCATAGATGTTGCTCCACAGAACTCTACTAGTCGTGTAATAATTGAGAGACTAATGAAGGCAGCAAACCTGGGTGTAGTCCCTTCTGGTCAAGATAGAATACACAGGTAAGAATACATGTCATTTGCAGTAAGATTATTTTTTAATATGAATTTCCATTGGTTCAAAATTCAACATTTTCTAATATTAGGGAAAATTTTATTGTCTGCACTTTTAACAAATATGGTGTGCAACTTGGGCTGTGACATAGAATCCTAACCAGATATTAACTTGAATTCTTATCAACTCTTTATTTGAATGTATATAATACATTAAGTATCTAGACCTTACTGAACATAGCTAGGTAGAATTGTCCATTGTTTTGTTTCAAAGAGAAAAGATAGCCTTTTCAAAGCACAATACTTTCAGTAGTGTCTACATGTTTGTTTGACTTTTGTTTCTGTTTCCAAAAGTAGGCTTATCTGGATATATCTGTATATATCATCTGAGAGAAGAAGCTTGATTTTTTTCCACATTAATTTTTTTGCCTGTAATATCTAACAACATAAACTACATGATTATTTTATTTTTAATAAGATGAAGATCATTTAAAGTACAGGTTGAACATACATTGAACATTTTCTTCTCCTTCCTGCATATGTGCAAGGAAAAACATAGTTTTCATCAGCCAAGAAAGTCAATGGCTCTATCTAATTCCAGTTCAGCCCATTTTATCAAAAAGCAGTAGTACAGAATGTAAGTCGAATCAATATGGCTATTTGTTAATCATAGCTTGTAATGTGATTGACTGAAAATATTTAGTCTGGTGAATCTGTATGGCTTGTCACCTGTGACAAGAGCAAACAAGAAAATTGCTATGTATGGAAAACTGAGTAGACAGAAGTAATAACAGCAAGACATCACTGGAAGCTGTTACCTTAGCCTCCTGAATTTTGCTGTTTAAATAAAAGCAGTGTATTTCCTCCTAAGGTAAAGAACAATCTTTTTCTTTGAAATTTTGCTGGCTTAGATGACTGTTTGGAATGTTTATGTAGCCTACACAGCTCAAATTAGCTGATATTTCTCTTCTTTGGATTAAGTCTTTTTTGCATCGCTGGGCATTTATATTGTATTGCATTAACATTAACCCAGCTGGATTTTCCTATGCATTTGATACGGTCAATGATAAAATTCTGTTTCACCATAAAAACATGGTACAGCTAGTGCGATTGCACTGAAATGATTGTCACTATTGACACCTGCTCCTCCGTGAAAGTGTCCTCATTTGTTGTATCCCTCAGGGATGTATGCGGTCTGCATTCTCAATATCAATTCAAAGACTAGGTGAGAGTGTCAATCAAGTGAGTCTAAAGTGTCTGTGGTATACAGGTGTTCTCCATCTTTACCCTATCCGTCACATGACACTTTGTGCATAAGGATGGATTGTTTTGTGACCGAGACTCAAAAAGACTACCTAAAATAATAGCTTAATACCTAACTCAGCTGCAGGTTTCCTAATTGAAGAGAAGTTTCTAATTTGTTCTTGCTTTCTCTGGCTTTTCCTAAAAAGGCGGAAGTTTTCCACAAGGAGAGCCAGCAACTCAATTGAAGATTTACTTGCTGTTGGGTACACCCCTTCAGAGACAGTGGTTGAAGACATGTTCTTTTAAGGCTGACGTATACAGAACACTTTAGAGCATCCTAAAATTTGGAGTGTTTGCTGAAGTGTTCTTTTCATTTGGAATAGAATATATTCAGACTACCGTAGAAGTTACAGACTAGTTAGCATTTATAATGTCCAGCAGGGAGAAAAGACTTGTTTATAACATCTTAAACACCTGCTAGAACTTCCCAGAAGTGATGGGTGTTTAGAAAACACTCCACCATTTGTTTCACTGTAAGCAAAGTTCACAAATACTATGTAGCTGCAGTTGCAGCTACAGAAGTGAGAACAATAACTAATTAATACTGTGATGAACCTGTTCATCTATTAAAGACTGCTGTGTTATCATTAATGAATCCTAGACTTAGATAAATGAATATCTGAGATTATTATTCTTAGATATTATGATTCTTCATTAATGAATGCTCTCAAATCTCTAAAAGAAACCACTAAAATATTTATACATAAATATATATGAAACAAATATATATATTTAAGTTAAATCAACTCTGTTATTATAGTTAACAAAACCAGAATCTATTCTTGCAAAATATCATAGATGTAAGAAGTGTGGTGTGACTTGTTTTTACAACACATACAGCGTTTCAAGATGATAAACAGTCACCTTTACCTTGACAAAGCAGTAATGAATATGATAAAAATATCATTAAATTTTTTTCTTCTTCTCTGTTAGTATTGCCATTGTCCTGTTTGTTTAATTGCAAGTAGTATTTGGGAAGAAAAAATTGTGTACAACAACTTGTTTCATCTCGTTGTGCTATTCTGTGAGGAGTAGTTTTGTTCATTTCTTGGAAATGCTTAGTACATACCCTTTTACACAGGAAAAGCAGTACTATTTTTAACCTGACGTTGTTGTCCTGCACTGTGCAGCCTGAATTGCATTAACCTCTCAGTTGGTCATTCCCAACTTGAGTATTATTACTTAATGACTGCTAATGGCAAGAAATGTATATTGTCTGGTAATGAAATACATTCATTCAAAATGCAGTAGAATAGTTTAATACAAGCCTATCTAATGAGCAGGAACAGGTGCGTATTTCTTGGGTTTTTTTTTTCCGTCTGAGCATATTTGCACTCTTGACAAAGATGTTGTCATGTTGGTGGGACCCAATTACTTCTCTTTAAATTTATAGCCCTATTTAGGATTGCGTTTTTACACCAAAATCACTAAGGCAACTACAGAGAAGGTTTGAAAATAAATACTTGCAACAAATATCAAGAGAATAGCATGCACTCACCAATGAAAAATGAAGTAAATGTAAACCTGTCAAACATTGGCTATACGTGAGTACATATAACAGTGTAGCAACACTTTCTAACATGCTTTTTTGCTCTCTTTACCCTATGGCTACTGAATTTTTATCATTAGGAGAAGGTAATAATTTAACTGTTATTGAACGTAGATCAAAATGTCAGATAATACAGTTGATTGTATTTTAGGCTGTATTTCCTGACCTGTTCTACTTATTTAAAGTTTTTTAAAGCAAAAATTCCTAGATAATAATTGGTTAATATCAGAACATGAATGTGCTTTGTATTAGCATTTTTGCAAAATAAATTTGTTGTACCATTTTACTTGCCTAAGTATGGTAACCTGTGTCTAGAGTGAGTTTATACAAGCCAATAGGTCTCTGGGCCTTGGAAGGCTGCATATGGTGCACTCTCATGTTCTTCACAGGATTCGACTATTTTATGTATTGTTCTCTCAAGCTTTGGTCTCAAGGGGAAAGAGTGTTAAGACTTCTATTAAAGACAAAAATGTGAAATGAACTTAAAGGCAGGATTTTTTCAGAACAGAAAATACAGTTTTTCTGAGAATTTGAAAACTTCAGCAAAATTTGTGTGCATTAGTCCTCTTAAAATATTTCACAGAGGTAATTATGGCGATTGTTGTCGAAATCTTATAGCTTATATAGTCATTTCCATCTTCTGAGAACTACTGTTTGTTAGTTATTTGGAAAAAAAGATGAAGGGTGGAAATAGATTAAAGAGCACAGAGAAATAGACCAAATGATTTCAAAAATAGTCTGAAAATACCCAAAGCTTTCAGTCTTGTGATCCATCTGTGGGCATCATTTGAATATCTACAAGCGAAGACACTGAAAGAAAAGTATTTTTTTTCCTACAGGGAATCAAATCAGTCTGAACAAGCACAAATGTATTTAATTTAAAGTATGTCTGCTGTTTGTATTCAGCGTGGAAAGTCTGACAGGTATTTTTCTATCTTCAAGATAAGAGGATACATAACTGAGCGTATTTATTCCCTCAAAGTTTATTCTTCTGAGGGCCAGCCCTTCAACGCCATGTCAGTGGTTGGGCAATAATACTCATTGCCTTATATATAAAAAATACAAATTCTAGGCTGTTCTCTTCTATTTCAAAATGTGATGAGACAAAGACTTCACTGAAGTCAAAATTTTCTTTTAACTAACACAAGCCTTATTTATCAAGAGACATCCTAGTGTTACTTTCAATATCTGTTGCTTATTCCATCTCAGATGAATATTCTAGGAGTTCCTCAGGTGTCTTTCTGCTTTCTTCATTTTCAGCTTCATAACCTCCCACCAGGATAGTATTTTTTTCACTTTGATTGTAGCAGAAGACAACAGACAGTGATAGAAGGAAAGGAAGAGTTGCAGACTTTACTTACCATTAGATTGTTCTTACAATCCTCTTGAAAGTGTCAAAATACTGTCTACTATTATTTAAGGCCTTCTGGGTGAGGGAAAGGTGTCTCGGGGTTCTTTGACTTAGAAATAAAATAATGGAAACACTGATGGAAAACATTACCACTACCTCCAAAGTATGGCAGAAAAGTTTTCATGTGTATGCAGTAGCGTATACCAGAAAAGCTCTTTCAGAGCTGGAATCATACTTAGGTTTATGCTGGTGCGATTCTATTGGTGTCAGAAAAAGTATTTAATGGTATGAAGAACAGGGTCTTCTTGAACTATTTTCCTCTCCACCTTTCACTCTCTGAAGCATTTTCTAGATGGAGTGCGTTTTGCTTTAGTATATTGTTTCCCCCAGTGAAACGGCAAATTTTGCATTCAAAGTGCAAAATGATGCATTGTAGAGCATCTTTTCCACAGTTTTCACTCCTGAAGATTTTACTTGCACATTGCCTAATCAGTCATTGAGACAAAAGTCTAAACTCATCAGAGTAGATACAAAGAATAGATTACAGTTAACCTCAACCAACTTAATGGTCCATTGAACTAACCTGGTGCTGCTGTTGTATTTTGAAAGGAATCCACAATTAGTATCATGAAATTGTCAGGTTAGAAAATAAGCATGGTATCATCTACTTACCTTTATTCTGCAGGTCATGGCTTTAACCTTTTGTAAATTAGTAAGTATTTAACAGATGTTACATATTTTCCATCTGGAGTTTGGAGATTTGCACTCTTTTAGCTAAACTAAAAACATACTGTGGAAATCATATGACAGTAAGCATACTGCAGTGGATGTGCATTGAAAACCTGAAGAACATAAATGCAACTAGATACAGTATTGAGACTTGCATGAAATACTGAAAGAAAAAAAGAAAAGGAAAGAACGTAAGAAGGAAAGAGGGAAGGAAGGGAAAAAGGAAGGTAGATCAATCCAAGAATCAACACTTGTTTTGCAGTAGCCTTTATTCCCCACCCCATGCATCAGTCTGGTTGTATTCACCCCTTTTTATCATTTTGCAACCTGTCATGTCCCATTTAGGTTATATTGGCAGACTGATTCTCAAAGGAAAGAGGGTTTTGTTTACAGACAATTTTGATTATCAGAGAATGGCTTGCTTAGTAATGTTATCATCCCCACACCTTTTTATCCAGCAACACTTAATTTGGGGAGAAAAGGTGCGTGACTGTGCATGTGTGTAGGTGTGTACGTACTGAACAAACCTCTCTTTGAAAGAGTCCACTTGGAAAATCTTTGTCTATGTCATCTTCCAGTTTATACTGAATTCGAAGAGTTCTCAGAAAGTTCCAAAGCCCCATCAGCTTACCATAGCTAACAACTGTAAGCGTTTCCAGTGTGTCAGACAGGAAGGATTACCACCCACTTATCGAAGGATAAACACAATCCAGAAATTAATGAGAAACAGATGTAAATTGTTCATAATTACTCCATTTGGATCCAAATACATGCTCTCAAAGGCTGGTAAATAAGTCCTACAAGCCCAGAAAAACATTTTTAAAGACCATTTCTAATGTGTGCGTATGCAGAATTGTTTTCTAACATTTCTTACTAAGTAGTTGACCTGTTTGAGAGCTCAGATGACGTAAAATGTACCTCTCGCAGTAGTCCCTTTGAAGCAGCTATGTGGACTGTTCTGCTTCCGTAGCTTTGTAGCTGTTGGGCCTCGTCATCTTTTTCTACTCTTCAAGAGAGCTGTAATGGGTGACAAAGTAAATAAACTTGTTATAAACTTGCAGCCTTGATTTTGCTTCCTAATTTCTTGAGTAGGAATTAATTAAAGGGCTAAATGCCCCAGGCAAAAGAGTTTTTCTGCAAGATTTTACCTGTAGGTGACAGAATTCTAAGTGGAATGGTGTATCCCTGTCCACAGGTATTTCAGCTCTCATTGTAGACAGAAGTTGGAAACTTTTAACATTTTTTAAGTTTACTGTAGAATCCCAGATTTAAAAAAAAAAAAAAAGAAAGAAAAAACAAATGCAGAGCCTGCTAGAGATCCAGCTAGGCTAACTATTTACCTCTGTTTTGTCAGCCTGTAGTGAAGGTCTTTCTGGTTAGTCACTACTCCTAGGGAAATATTTTTATTCCTAGTTTTATAGAAAAATGGGATTTTAAAAAATGAATGTACTCTTTCTGCAGTTTCTACTATATATTTCTTAATCAAATCCTAGTATTCCAAAACATGAAATTTTCTCACTGTTAACAAGATGGCCCTGCATGTACTAATACAGTTTTTCTGTGTTAACATATGACGATTTTGATTAACTGGTACAAAACACTTGATAAAGGTTAAGTCTTTCTACGACATCATTGAAAGACATTTTAAATATATTACTGCACATAAGGAGCTAGTATTGAATTGCAAAATTTAAAAATAACTTTAAGAAGTCAAATTTGAGCTCAATATTGAAAGCATATGAGTGAGTTACTTTGGATATAAAGTTAATCAAAATAGATTGTTCCAGCCTAGTTTGTTTGCTGTCCACTAGAGGACAGCACTGCTTTTGTATCAGAATGCTGTGAAGTGAAAAATATGTTCAGCGTTTTCTTTGAACAACAAACAGGAACCTTCTGAGTCAGTTGTTTTAGCAGAAAACATTTAATACTTGAACTAAATGAACGGGAGAACATCTCTGATTTGAAAGATCTTTGAGCAGGTTTGATATTTTAATGTGTTTGTGTAAGGTGAACGATTTTCTTGGAATTACCTAAATTTTTGCAAGTGAAAATTTATAGCTTGTTTTAAAAGAGGACCATATGTAATTCTCATATTTACCGTACTAAACTCTTGACCATTTAAGAAGAATTAAAAGAACAGAACAGCTGAGAAAAAAACAGATCAGATGACAATTAGTGTTTTCTATGCGAGGATCAAATATAGTGATTCAAGTTTTCAGCTTTTTGAAGTTTTGGAGAGGATATATAAATCCATCCAAGTAAAAAATGCTGACATTTTTGAACTAAGGGGAAATACTGGGGAAGATCATGCAGCATCTTTTGAACATGTGGAGTACTGCTGTGTACTGGACAGCAAGTTCTGAGGACTTGTGTGGATTCACGCACTGTTGTTAGAAATACAGTGAGCTGCTCGCTGTTTACAAAAAATATTTCAGCAAAAAAATACTTTCACAATAAAATTAAATGATAAAAAAACAGTGCAGATTTGAATGTAATTTATTTTACAACTTTACAATTAAACCCCAGAACAGTTAATATTGAAAATAAGTTACCTTGTGGTAATAAATTAGGTATGTTGAACAGTTTATTTTAAGAGAAATGTTAAAACAGCATTAACTGCTCTGGAAAAGAAATAAAGCATCCCAAAATATCGCTATGTAATTTTTAATATAAATATTAATCAAATTGTATGAATTAATAACCAGTGCCAAGCAAGGTTATTTCTGAGAGGTTAAAATCACCAAGTTAAGAAAATGATGTTTCTTTTTGTGAGTATGCTTCTGCTGCTTTGTTTCATTAAGCTTACTGCATCCCCAGGTCAGAATTAATTCATAGTAATGCTATTCCATATACTTTTTTCATGTTCTAGTGCATATTCAGAGAACCAATACATGTAGGCCAATTTTAAGATAAAATGCTGAATATGAGGGCTAACTGAAACTATTTTTTATGTCCATATGATACACTGGAATCTACATTATAGTTGTTAATTCTTACATTTACAAATCGAAGACTAACAGTAGTATTTTTTTCGTTTGAATATACTAATTGCATAACGTGATTACACGTTTCTGAACTTTGGACTAATTATTTGTCTACAGCTTGGGCAGAGCACTGCATCTTGTGATCGTCTTTCTTACTAATAGGATTCTGTCTGCTTCAGCAAGCAATAATTGAAGGCTTAATGTGCAGGATTTAAAAAAAAAAGTTTTTAGCTCCATGGGCCATTGTCACTGTTTCTGGTAAGCGATAAAACTGAAAAAGAAGAAAATTTAGTTTAAATAGAGGAATCAAAGATGAAAAAGAGTGCCTGACAAGAGAGAGCATGTGCTTTAGTGCTCTTGAATTATGTGTCACAAACCCTGCTCTGTTGTGAACAAATATCCAGATAGCGTTCAGCTGTGAATTCACTTTTTCAAATGCTGAATTTTAAAGATTAGATTTTTAGAGTGAGTTACTCTGTTGCTCTCTGTTCCTCGGCTTGAAATTTTTGTAATCTTCCCAAGTGAAAATGCCTCTCTTGCATATTGCAGCTATCTTCTTTCAACAAATAAAGGAAAAAAATCACCGCTAGTCCTTAGTGGGGCTGGCATTTGGTAAATGCTGTCACACTGTAATTCTGATACTCTGTTCTTTTTCCTCTATTAGGAATTCAGACTAATTATAAACAAAGTGTCCTTATAGGACAACCATTAAAAAAATTGTATTTTCACAACCGGGAATGTATTTGATTTTTAACCATTGAAAGACTGAATGACTTTATAAAAATACACATTGCTTTACTGATGCTCATTTAGAATATGATACATTTTCGCACCTACTGACAGATACCATATTTCTGCAAATCTGTGAACTGCTCCTCTCTTTTGCCATGTCACATAACCTCAGAATATTTAATGTTCTTTTTAAACATTAAAAAGAAAAAATTTAAACATTTTTTATATATCTTTGGGAAAACTTAGAACATGCAGATAACTGATAACTGCAGTGTAACAGAAACAACCATCTAAAAATATCTGGTGGTTTTCTGAATGTTCCTCTCATGTACCTTGTAGGTTTCTTATCATTTTGTTTGTTTTTCATGTTCACTGCTCTATCCTTTTTTGTTTGCTGCAGCAGAGCCACATGGATATTATAATGTCTTATTCCAAAATTTGCCCAAATGACAATTTCTCTGTTTTGGAGAAATTTGCTTTACTAACAACCAGTGTACAAGTCAGATGTTAATGTTTGACAGTGCAGTTTCCAAAGCTTCTGTCGGACTATCAAGTCTAATTGTTGTTAATATCTTTTTAAAAATATTTGGATTCAAATTCTTATATTTAAGGCAGTATCAACTTTCACAAAGAGTAAAAATAATTACTGGCCTCATGGGAAAATAAAAGCTGTTCCACAGCTTCTCACAAAGAATAAATACCTGCTTTACAAAATGATTAATTTTTGCTGCTGAAAGATTTTTAATAGCTTTCTGGTCTAACTATTTAGTTGAGCAGAACACACGTATCATAAAATTCACGTGGCCTTGTAAGTGTAAGCATATATAATGTAATAACGAGTACTTACTTTAAAAATCAGATTCTACCCAAATTGCTAAATGACAGAGTTTTTAAAACATCTAAGTAATTAGCAAATCAGTTTTACTAATTAAGTATTGTAACCAAAAGTCAACAGGCTTCATCCTTAATAACTGAGTTTGTTTCAAGAATCAAATCAACCTCTCATAACTGGTTTCAGAAACTTCTTCCCCATTTTTAAGGAACAGATTTCAGTTCCAAAGTTCAGAAGCAGAGTTAAGCCCATTCTGTTGTGGTTCTTCTATACATCCTTTTCTTTGGTGAGGAGATGTCATCTCGTTCTGTTCTTTTTTTACTAAGTGACTCCATATCACTGACAATTTATACAAAGTTAGCCAATGCTAGTTAAGTGTACTATTATTTTGTGTAGAATTCTCCAAGTTTCAGACCCTTCATGCCTTGCAAACCACCTGAAAACTCACTCATTTATCGAGGTGTTCTTTGCAGAGGTATGGAAAGGTAATATTCATCACCTATCAGATTTTGCAAATGCACTTGTGAAAATACTGGTACCAAACTCATCTCTGGTGCTCTGGTCTGTCCCGGCTTTCTCAGAACACTGACTTGGCATTACTTTCTGGTTTTAATAAAAGGGGTAAAATCAGGCCTTGGGGCTATGCAGCACAGCAGGAGTGCCAACTACCAACCCTTGTATGTGCATACTCAGACCTAATCCACTCTGGGTTGTCCCAGGACACAACTGTTAAGTAAATAAAGTGACTAATAAGACTACTGTTTATATAATTATTCCCCTGTCAAAACCAACGAGAGAAATAGCAATCTTTTACATTGCAGTGCAAGTAGACAAAATCACTGATACAAGTAGCTAAGTAGTTAATTTTTATAGTAGTAACGTTGTTTCAGAATCTCCTATTATAGGGAGATGTCTTTGAATGTATCTATAATCCGGACAAAAGAAATAGATTGACCTGTGATGGGTGACATTAGAGAAGTGCCCCATGTTTCCTTAATTAGTATAATGTGTTATGAGATTTTGATATGCTTAGTTTAAAAAGAAAAAAAGGCAGAAATTACTTCTCGTTTAAAGAGAACCTGCTTCCTGCTTAAGTGGCTAATATTTTAATTAAGTCTGGAGTGAAGTTTTTTGAGTATCTCCTGATAAACTCCCTCCTTTATGTTGATGGTAATTAAACAGATCCCTAAGGGCCCGAGCAGGCGCTTTGCGAGGCCCGTGCTAATTGTCAGACATGAGACACTGACCAGTTGGTTTGCTCTTGAATAGCCGACAGCGTGCTGTCAGCCTAGCAGTTTTATTTTTCTGCATTGTGCGCTGTTGTCAGGGCTAACTGGGTCCTTTTGTGGCTGAAGATGTTGCGCAAATTGAGGCAGATGGCTCTGGTTCAGACACGTGTCCTTCAGCGGGAGGAGATTGGCCCTGCAAAGTGGGGTCAGGCTGGGTCGCGGACCTGCTCCTCACTTGTTCCCGTTCTCAAAAGCCCATGTGCAGAAACTTGGTTGTTGTCAAGTAACCAGCAACAACAACAACAACAAAAAAGCAAAAAAGCATGGCGTGCTCCTTGTGGGATATGGAGGACGAGGCTACTGCCATCCTCATCCTTCCTGTCTCTTGGGCCATGCTGTGCATGCAGAATGAATTAACAGGATTGACAGAAGTTCATTGTGCCTAAAATGGCTTTTCAGTCCATTGTAGTGCTTAAAAGGCTAGTTTTGCTTTTAATTCCATGTAATTAGTGGATTCCTCATGTCTTGGAATTCAGTAATGGTGCATTAGACCTAAATTTTATTTATCTGGATATATATATATATATGTTTTTGTTTGCTTTGTAGGACTAGAAAGTACACTTTTTTGTGATAAATATTCTGGAGATTAAATACGGTCACAGAAAAAATGATGTGGTGTCTACCTATTATCATTATTTCAGAGGATGGTGTTGGATGTTTATGAGTTTGAGTATTTTTAGCCTGAATTAATTCCTGAGGTGGCAGGAGGATGTGCTTTTCTGAAAACAGAACAGTGTAGCTTTTGGAAGTGTTTTACTGCATTTAATGTCACTGGATTTAGTTTGAGGCACCAAATGATGTTTACCCATGAGAATCCCCTTAGAACTGAATTCGGATTGACCATGCACACTAAAATAGTACTTGAGAACTGTACAGAAGCTGAAGTTTTGGAATGCAAATAATAATTCAAGTAGATTTTGTTATGTGTGTTATTAAATTTAGAGCTCTGCACAGTCCCTTTTTTTTTTTCCTGAAATACTAAAATATTTGCACAACAATGAAGAAATTTTCAGAATTTATGGTTTTATGGTGTATCCTCTGAAACTGACTAATAAAATTGGAGGCATTTTGTTAATACATGAGCTCGTTTAACTGTTGCAAAAAAAAGCATTAGTAGTCTTTAGCCTGAAGGTTCACAGTGATTTCTTTTTTCTTTTTTTTTCCTTCACTCCACTCTAGGTTTGCAGCGAAGACTGTGCACAGTGGGTCACTGATGCTAGTCACAGTGGAGCTGAAGGAGAGCTCTACAGCACAGCTCATCATAAATACTGAGAAAACTGTGATTGGTTCTGTTCTGCTGCGGGAGCTGAAGCCTGTCCTGTCCCAGGGGTAACCTGCTTACATCTGGACTTCAGAATCTGGCACACAACAAAAGTGCCTGGCATCCACTACTGCTGCCTTTCATTTATAATAATAGCCCTTCCATCTGGCAGTGGGGGGAAGAATACACTCTTGACATTCTTCTGCTTTAGAATGCTAGTGTATGCAAGTCGTCTCCTTTTTTCCTGCTTGCTAACCAAAGAACATATATTTTACTGTCAGTTATCTGCATTCTTAAATGTATTTCCCATTTGTTCTATCTGAGTACTTTCCTCTCTTTCCACCCCCCTCCCTTTTCCCACTGTAGTGGACAAATATTAGATAATGAAGTTGAAGGGAAATCACACTGCTTAAGAATCGTGTTAAAAACAGCAGATAGATAGGATCCAGCAACATATACGACAATTATGTGTGCACTTCAGAGAAGCACACACTTGTACAACAAATACAGGAAAATTGTTTGCTTTCTGAAAATCCTTGTGCACCTGAACTCGTGTAGTAAGAATATTGTTCCCACTTGATGTGATTTTCTTAAATATTTCTGTTGGGCTGCCAATAAAGTAGTGCTTTGAGCTGAAAGTGCCTCTTTCTTGTTTTGTAAGAGAACCTATGATGATCATCAGTAATGTATACAACTGGTCAATTTGAAGTAAATATTAACAAGATTGGACGCTATATATGCATTAGGAAACTCTTTTTGTGAAAGTTGACAGTGTTTGTGCTCCGATTTTAATTTTCTGATATGCAGTTACATTTTTGTTACTAAACAAAACCTGTAACTCTTATTTTCAAATTGGCCTATTCATAAAAAACTGATTGAGAAGAACTGTTGGGACATACTGTTGCCTAGCTTGGTAAATCATTCAGATTCTTTACGACAAATTTTTGTTGTATACCTAAGTTAGAATATCTCCCACCTCTGCATAAACCATGGCTTAAGGTAAAGAAATTCATAACCACAGCTACAGAGCTAGGGATAAGAAGTCCAAAGGCTGTGCCACTTTGGTGGCACCCTGGTTTCTGCCTATTGAACCGTGGCTGTAGCCTGAGTGTGATTTTGACTTTCTTTTCACATTCTGGTTACGTGATAGTTTACATAAAGATGCTGAGCTTTGTCATTTCATATCAGTTCTTACCTCTAACATGGCTTTCCCTAGCAACTCATGGCTCTGCGACGGATGTTTTCATAACATGAAGAAGAGATTTGGATAACTCTGCACCCTTGCTCTGTCACCAGGACCCCTTGCATAGTCCTTCTGTGGTTTTGCTTGATTTAGCTTTACAAGCAACAGGAAATACTTCTTCAGAAACGTTGCACTGCTGCATAGTGAAAAATTCTAAGATTTTATACAAAAATTTAGTATAACCATGCATTAGCCCTAATATGTAGCACAGTTCGCTAGCAAGTTCTACATAGACTTTTTTCTAGGTATTGAAGTTGCACTTCTGTTAGAAATATAGTTCTAGGTTTCATTACACCCAAATACGTTGGTATTCTTCAGACAAAGAAACAAGAATCTAATGTGCTCAACAGGAATGCAGATTTTTAAGTCAACATTTATGTTATTTTCTAAAGTCCTAATTTTGCAGTAAGATTTTTTTTAATTATTGTTTTCAAGTGTGATATAAAAGTTGTTACTCAAACATTTGGAAAATTGTTCACAGTAGAAAATCACCGCAGAGAAAATGCAGATTGGTCTAGATACTCAGTGAGAAAGTGCTATGGGAAAGGTGCAGAAGTACTTTGTAAGAAAAGATTCAACTTGTGAAACCTTCAACCACGTTTGTAAGGGGGAAAAAAAAACTAGGAAGTGTTCATTTTACCACACTATAAATTGAAGGAAAGTATATTATTGCTGTATGTCACACAAGTTACTGAGCGAATTCCACCTCTCTAGACTACTTTATACAGTTTTCTGGTAAAGACCACAAATGTGTATAATGAGGATATTTAGGGCATTTTTGGTATTAATTTACTTTTTTCAATGCTTTGTGATTTGGTCCCATGGTTCAGTAACTCTTGATACAGATATTCGTATTTAGACTGACAGGACCGACTTGCAGATTTATTCTGGCTTCCCAACTTTCTCCGTGGACGGATACTTAAACAATAAAATACGTGCACAATAAATCTCAACTCTTCACAAACCTGAACATGAGCACCTGTACATGTCTTAATATCAGCAGCGCAAGTTGTGCTCAGTCATAATTCAGTTGGTAATAGTTAGCAACAGTTTCCTGCTTTTGCTACATGTCATTTTTATTTGCTTTCCTTCCTACTTTTCACCATTTATAGAGACATGTTAAAGCTTATCAGAACGTGAAGTAGATGGCTAGTCTGAATTGCCAGCTGGAATTCACTTCAGAGTGTTTTGCTTATACCAGGTAATGGCTGGTTACCACTGTGGGCGGGTTTTTCAGGAGCTGCACACTGATAACCATCTGACTTCTGCAAGAACCTGGGCACAGGCAGCCTTGAAGCATACCTGCATGTACAAATCAGGTTTTGCTATGATGGGCAGGGAGTTGTACTGAGGCCCCAATTAGGGACCAGGAGGTGATGGGCCACTGCAACAGAACTGGGCGGAAATGTAAAAAATCAGTAATAACTACCAACTGAAACGTATTACCAAAACCAAGGAATGGATGTGTGATTTTATTGATTGAGTCAGTCCTGCGCAAAGTAATTAAAACTCAGAGAGGGTCTTAAGATTTTGGTCTAGTGTGTTAGAACTAGTTATGTGTTGAACAATCATGAAGTAAGAGCAGGAGCAAACTAGAAAGTTTCTGCATAGTGAGAGACTGGCAGATTCTTTGCCTCATGGTTGTTTACGCTCATCTACACACATAGAACCCTGTGGAGTCCTTTTTGTTTAGGGGAAGCATAGAGGTTGCTTTTTTGTTTGTTTTCTGTTCTTCAGGGGGTTGGGGTTTTTTTGTTTTGTTTTTCTCTCTCCTTTTTTTTTTTTAATAGAACCATTTCCATACTTGTGCTTTATTTTAAAACAACAAGCTGTTGGAAAGATCATGGTACATCAAAAGCTGGTACGTCAATGGACAGCAGAATACAAACATTGGCTTGATGCATGACCATCAAAATAACCTGTTTTTCCTCTTATTTTCCTTTCATATTTAATGATGTCAAATAAAAGGCTAATAGATTCTTTCCTGTGTACTCAGCTTTAATTCTGGTTATTCATTTCTGAAGAAAACTGCAGAAATAGAAATGGTTCTAGAGCTAAGAGCCAAATGATGGAAGATACAAATAGTATACCATGTGAAAGGACAGTGGAAGTAACGAAAGTGTTTTTAGAGCAGGGATGCGATACGGTATGTGAAATGATGAATGGCATAGAAAAGATAATTTGGGTTTTCATGATGATCTTTTCTACTAACTCAGGAACAAGGTAGCACTCTAATATTAATAAAACAATAAATTGGAGGAAGGAATTAACATTTTTTCCCTGTTTTTAAATACAACATGTACTTAAGCTCTGGTCATTTGTTGTCACAAGATAGCACTGATAACAGAAAGTGAAACAAAATTGGAAATGTACATTAGCAAAGGAATACACAGATATGTATTGGATATGATACAGAAAAAAACAAGAGCTCAAAATACTCTTGATCTGCAGTTTAGGCTAATTAGTGGTATTCTGTGATAGGATTAAATTCTGCACGTATTCTTTTGTAATGGTCCGTCACAATAATTAGTACTAATTCTTTTTAAAAAGTATTCAATTACTGAACTGTCTGGTTTTGCATACAATAGCTTATATGGCTGAATTAATTTTAACTTAGCAATTAGATGCTCTAACAAGGATGATGGTAAGCAATGTACAGGTAAGTTTAACTCTTCCAAGTACTCAGCTGACTGTGTGTGTCTGAAACAAGCCTGTGAGGATCAGATTGTGTTCGCTTCAATTTCTGTAGTTTGTCTTCCTCCCCTTCCCCATATTTCAACTGTTTTGTCATAAAGTGCATGTTTTTGTAGCACTTGTGTGTTATATTAAATGTTTTGTGATGCAGACACTGAGCTTTGCTGTGTTTGTATAGTGTGGCTTCATTGCTGACAGGAGCCATTGTGCACAACTCTGATGAAAGCAGTTCTTCTGCTAAGGTTATTTTCCTCTTATCTGGTATACTTGTGCTTTATGTAGCACAGTCCAGTGAACCTGTTTGGAAGAGAAGGAGATGGCAAACATCACTGTATGATTTCCAATCCCTGCGGCTAACTGGTTTTGCTTTAGAAGGCAGAAGGTGAACCTAGCCCCTGTTCTGCAAGGTCTGAGAAGGCATGCTGCCCCAAATCCTGATCCATTTAAATCTGTGTGTACATCCTGGTGTGCAAACATCATACATCTTTATGGTGTTATTCTATCTTTTTTTTTTTCATAATGCATGTATAAAAGAAAGGGAGCAAATGAGTTTTGCTGGCTCTTTCCACAGTGAGTGAATCTTCAGACACCAGTCCTCTCTAGGCCGCTTTTTGTAGGGACAGGGAAAGGGGCAGCAACCCTGCACCTTGTAGACTATGTGTGCATGCTGGTTGAGTTATGTGTGCATCTCCATGCCCACCTCAGGCTCAGCCCAGACCTGGTTTTGCTGTCTGCCTTGTAGAAAGAGAAAGGTTTGGACTTAACAGTGCAAAAAGATGGCAAACCACCCTGTTTCTTCAGGAAAGAGAGAGAGAGTGTGGGTCCTCCTGCCCTGTGAAAATGCTGGTGGACGCTGGATGGTGGAAAGGTGGGAAAGGCGTCCTTTTATTACAGCTGGCAGCCATTCAGCCACTTACCATAGCAAATGTGAGGGGGGAGGGAGATGGCTGGTGAAATGGAGAGAGCACTGAGGTAAGGACAGAGTGCTGGGTGCAGAGACCACAGCATCACCTCTTTGTTGTCATCATTTCTAACCAAAATGGTGCCCCTCACAGCATCTGCACCAAAGACTACCGATGCCCTCATGGCTTCAAGGCCTGGATGGCCAGGGGAGCTATTGACACCTTGAGGGAGAAACTCCAGCTCTGTGAAATAAGCTGCTAAAGCAGGAGAAAAGGCAGAGCGGGAAGAAAAACATGTCTGTGTGGAGCATGGATTTGCCCTCACCATGGAGACCTGGGTGCACAAGATGTGAACAAGATGGCAGGGGCCCTGAGCAGACTGGTGTGAGTGCATACAGGATTTCAGTTTGATCCTGCAGTATTTAATGACCCCGCCATTCATTTGTATTGCATTTTCATCTATGCCCCAGCCATGGGGCCCCTTCTCACACCTTGTGCACACACCAGATCAGCCTAGGAAGTACCTGGCACTCCATGGAGTTCCATAGCACCAATTGTGAGGGAGGAAGTGATGAAAGAATTACTGTTCCTATTGTTTTCTGGGCTGCTTTATCCCATTCTGGCAAAAAGCAGGCATGCATCCCACTCAGCACTGTTGTTTCGTTTCCTTCTTCAGCTGTACTCTTCCAAATGTTTGCAGATCTGTGCACAGATCAGCAGAAGGAATTATGTTTGAAAGCTCATGGCCATTTCTGTGAGGCTGTGGAGTTTTTTTGATGGCATTTGAGTTTGTCTGTGGTCAGCTCACTTCACTGATGGGGCTGTACAGCCCAGCCTTTCAGATACATGGATTCACCCAACTACAAGGGGATAGATTCTGATGTGGTGGAGAGAGGAGGCCCCTCAGCTTCCCTTGGCACACCATCTTGTCACCATGCCAGAACTGTACTGAAATGGCCTCTCTTACCAGTAAAAAAAAAAAAAAAAAAAAAAAAAAAGGCACCTTTTTGATACTGGGCCCAAAAGAGTCTTTGTTCTGCTCCAGACAAAGCCTGCTTTTGGGCAACATTAGTCGGTGTCTTCACATAACTGAAAGTCGTTCTCATTTCTGCACCACAGTGTAATTGCTAAAAAACAAAACAACAACAAAAAAAGAACTATGTTATTTGATGATTAAGATTCTGGAGTAAATTGTGTTCTTTTGGGTTCTTGCACTGTTTCTCCATCAGGGACTTGGTTTCAGCGGTGTGCAGCTGCTGGAGTTGATTTACAGTGCTGTGGCTGTGGCTAGTCATAAATAAATCCTCTTATATAGTTGTTATGAACACCTGTTAGATCATCTGTCAGCAAAGCGCTGTTCACATTTATCATGGTGCGGTAGTTATTTTACCTCAATCCATTTCCAACTGACTCGGCCTCCATCACTGGATTACTATTACCACACCATAATCGCTCGTTTCCACTCCATGTTACAACTTGCAGATAAAAGATTTCACTACTTGGCCAAATTTCATAAATAAAGGAGCAGTTCAGTGCAGTAAAAGTTTATTTTTGTCATCATTTGTCACCCCATTATTCTATAAATCAAATGGAATAGCACTATTGCTAGCTCAGGCGTTGCTGTCAGCCCTAGGCATGGAAATGGTCCGTTTCTTCTTTTTAGATGAGATGACATGTCTTTCAGACTTAACTGGCTTATGGCTTTGTTTCACCCATTTTATTTTATCGCCCCTTCAGAAAAATCCTCAGGGACCAGAGAGACTAAAGGAGTAAAATGGAATCAGAAAACACAGTAAAACATGCTGCTTTAGCTGTGTTATGTACATTTCCCTCCCACGCAATCACTCATTTACAAACTCCTCCACAAAAATAATGGATCGAGATATAAACAGCCCTCAACATTTTCCCTGGATTTGTGCAGGTTTTATCGCTTGTGCCAAAACCCTGGGACAGAAAGGGCTCCAGAGAGGGTGCTTCAGAGCCCTGCTAATGCGCCCAGTCCTAAATGGACTCCCTGGCTCCCTGTGCGCATCCTGGGGTTGCTCTTTTGTTTCTAAGGTTTCTACAGAAGACGTGCATTTTGTGTTCTGAACCGTCTTAATACGTCGTGCTGTGCCTCACCATGCAGCTTCGCAGCCACAACCTGCAGAATACTCCCGTGCACCTCCCAAGATGCAGCTTGCACAGAAATGTGGTTTGCTTTCATTTTGGTGCATTCTTAGCTCAATTTGTTTGTGGGCCACAACTTGTTTAATTGGCCACATGCCCATCAGAGAAACTTGGGATTTGCTTGATGTATTAAGTTGGGAGACAGATCTCAGACTAAATTTTGAAGAAAGCAATATTCCCTGATTTTAAAAGAGCAAGATAGGATGATGATAAAGGGATGGGGTAATAGAAAAGCGTTTATAGTTGACATTATACTTCTGAGTTGGTTCTAATTCAAGTTACATTCTTCATAGTCATTATGTAGCTCATAAATTCAATAAAGTGTTTTACTATTACTATAAAAATGACAGGAGGGGGGTTTTATGTTGTAAGTTTCGTTAGTTGCTCTTCCTGTTTTATGTTGAAGTTCTCAGGCCATTATGTCATTAAACTCCTTGGAGTCTGAAGGGCTCAGACCCCTCTGTTACTTAAGGGTGCTTTGGTGCTCTCTGGGGCAAATCTGGCCACTCACTATTGCTGTCCAGTTCTGCTGTTTTCAGTTCTATTTTGGCTTGGCTTTACTTTCAGAATCCCAGATACCAGCCCTTGTCCTATGGCACCAGAAATTTCAGAGCAGCTTTGGCCCTGCTTTGGATTCTGACCTCTGGCCACCAGTTCTCATCTGCAGCTGAGTTATTCAAGCGTGAAAGGCCTAAACCCCTGTTATTGCAGTGCGACTTGGGTGGCTGTGAGAACAGCCCACTGCCAGGGAGGGATGCTATGCTATGAAGATAAAATGCCTTCGAACGTTTCACCTTACCACAAAGATCTGCTGTGACTTTCCTCCAGCCACTTTTTCTGTAGAATTACAAACTTGTCTTGGCTGGAGAGCCTTGTTCAGTTTGGCCATGGGCAAATGCTTCCATTTGCTGGGAAGGTCTCCAAAGGCAAATTTGGGAGGGTTTCTGCTTTTTCACTGAGGGGGAGGAATTTTTTTTCCAAAAGCACTGAACAATTTCCGTTATATCCGCTTCATTAGGGGAAAGATGCATCGAATATCTCACCCTAGAGCCTTTGCTTTCTCCAGATGTTTGCTTTGCACACGAATAATCCGCATGAAAACAGCAACTGCTAATTCAGTGGCCAAAGTGCATCGGGAGCCTAATCTAAAACCTCCCAATCCATCCAGCTGTCTGGCATTTGCTATTATAGGGCACCAACAGAGAAATGAGGCTGTGGCTTTATCACTGCACCCTGGGTGACAACTTGATTTTCTGCTTTCACCGCAGGCAGTAGCAGCCCAACATGATGGGGCTGTTAATTTGTGCATTTCATGGTGTCTGTCAGGGGGCTGGGAGAGGAGGGTTTCAGGGGAAGGGAATGGAGCATGTCCCAGCCTCGGAAGCACCTGTCTGCATTGACGGCACAGAGCACTTCTTATTAGCGTGCAGGTCTCTAAATGCAGCCCCGGGATGACAGCCTGGCATTCCCAGCACCCACACAGTGTGACAGGCGCAGGCAGCCGGTCCCATTGTTTGCCCTTGATGAGCATGTCATTAATGGAAATGGAAGAAAGTGAGGGCCACATCAGTATTCAAATAGCCTCCATCCTCTCTGCCATTCAACCGCCTGGCTCAGGCGGCTGCAGATTTCCTTCTGCAGCTCTGCTTACACATTTTCACAGATTTATTCCCACTGCATACAAATCCCCCCCATGTGGCTCTGGCCCCCTGACCCCAGCTCCTCTCCCATACACAAACATGTTCTTCATCATCATCTGATTAGCCAAAAATAAAATGTGCGTGTGGGGGGGGGGGGAGGTCTTCCCTTCTTCCCTGCTTTGCAAATTACTAAGGTATCATTGGCAAATCCTTGCTGTTTGTGACCCAGGAAATGGAAGCTGCTATTATTTAAACTTGAAGCATCAAGCAAGGACCTCATGTATTGCTTGCAATGATCCTACCTGCTCCCAAGCAACTGCTGATGCTTGTCTGCGTGAACTGTTTCTGTACAGGAAATTGCAATATATTTGTTTTGGAACATTTCACTTGGTAGCTGTATAGTAAGAGACTTGAAGGTAGAAGGGGAAACATCTAAAAAAATCTATATTCCACTTCAATGACAATCTCACCAGAAGCATCAGTAAAGTCACACTGTTCTCCTTCAAAGCCATCTTCTCTGCCTTGACAACAGCTTGGCCATGGATACCTGGAGACAAATGCCCACCTTGCTGGCCTGTTCTATCTTAAACAGCCTCCACTCCTCTGACCTTGGACACGCAGGCTTTTTGGGTTGGTGCTGTGCTGGCCAACTGTGTTTTTCTGGTATGGTCCATGGCAGGATGTGGGTTGACAATTAGCACTCTTAAGCGCTACAGCAGAACAAATAGCACAGCATCATAATTCAGCTGGTATGAAGAATGTGCCTTGAGCACACTGGCATCTGGCCAGATCTTAAATGTATGTTTCTGTGCTTTAGTTTTGTGTTAGTCTGTTTTTGTAATAATATAATTAGTGCTCACAGGGGAGGCTATTGACACTGCCACCAGGATCAGTTTGCTCTTTGCAGTATTTCCAAGTCATTCTTGTTACACTTCCAGCTCGCAGGTCACATGCAGTACCCCTTGCCTTTTGTCTGCTTCTGTCCTCTTTAGCCAGTGATTTAGCCTCAAATCTGAAGCGCTCTCCATTAATAAAGGCTGGAGCCAACAATGAATGCACTCTGCTGGGTGATTTCCAAACCTTGTTACATCTTGTAGCCCTCTTTAACCCCAAGCAGAGTGGGAAAAAGCAAGCCCGGAGTTTTTCCACTGGTCAGTTCAGGAACAGATAGCACAGGGATGAACGGCAGAAGCAGAGCTGTCCCCCCCACAGCCAAACCACTTGCTCTCTTCATGTTCCTTCCAGCCAGTGCTCAAGACTTGAAAGTCCTCCTGCAGTATGATGGTGTTGGGGTGTACCTGGCCCAGTAGGTACTTTTCTTCCACTGGTGACTGTGGAGACTGCCCCAGCCCTCTGGTTGCCACCAGTTGGTCTCCTGGCATCAATGCAACAGTAATGCCCATTAGGTCTCACCTCTGAGAGCAGTGTGGTTGCAAGGCTGGATTCCCATTTAGGTGACAAGAGTGCATAGCAACTCTACAGCCTGAGTTAGTATGGGTGCATGCTCTGGATTCACTCCTGCTGTGTCCACTGCTCCTCTTCCTCTTGCTGACCAGCTGGAATGACAGGACATGAGGCAGGATCGTGCCCTTCCGCAGGTGCGTGCAGTGTACTGTGCAATAGTGCTCTGATTTCAGCAGGGGCCTCTAGGTGTTGCTGTAATATAAATAATAATTGTCTTCTGGGACTATTTCAAAGAGGGCAGTTGAAGTTGAGTGAGACCAAGAGAAGAAAGCCATGAGTTATTTCTCATGTTTAGAGTGATTAATAATTTCTGCATACTTTAGTAATTCAATAAATTTCAGAAACTGCATTTTTTACCAGGCTGCCTTCAGCTCAAAAAAAGGTCTTTCAATTGCTTTCAGTTGTTCTAAGGCAAGCAACCAAAGGCCAGTCCTCCTTCACCAGAAATACTAGAAATGGCTGCAAAGATATGCTGATAACTTGAGATGGAGAGCCAGCTGTGGTATTATGGCAAGCCACACACCTTTCTGGGTCATGTCCACAAGCAACATCCAAACCTAGATCAGGGGCAGTGGCTGACCTAGAAAAAGTTGAAAATTTTGAAAGCTGATAAGTGAACACAATGTATTCTAAAAATAAAAATGTGGCTGTCTTTGGTGTCAGTATAATGGCATTTTATATGGCAACTATCCAGCAGCAGCTTCTCACACCATGTATGTATCAGGGGAAGCAGCGAGAAATTAAGAAAACCAGTAAATCCTAATCCTGAGGTCACTGGCAGCCATCCTGCTTTTAAAACTGAGCCCCCATCCTTTTAAAAGCAATTTAGAAGTAAAAAATACGTGCCAAATGAAGCCTCAGGAGGAAAAACTGATGAATGGACAACAGCCATCTGTGTAGAAAAAGTTTATGGCATACATTTTCAGAAGTGATGAGTTATTTTAAAGGCATTTTTTTTCAATTCAGTTCAGTCCTCTGAATAGCAAATCCCTAGGCCATCTCTTCACTCCTTAAAAACTGAAGCAAATGGAACTTCTGCATCCACCTGTGCCCAGAGGCCTGCAAGTAGAGAAAGTCATCTCACTGCAAGGTTGACCAGAAATGTCATTGTGAAGAAGAGGAAGAAAGGTGCGATCATTTGTGTCACCTTGACTTGCCATGGAGCCATCCATATTGTGCTCTACTGCTCATCCCTCATGTAAATTCAGTGGAGATGAGAAGTTGTCAATAATTTATTTTGTTCAGGGATGAAACACTCAAGGGCAGATTTTCTCTTTGACTATTCAATTTAGAAATTGTATGGATGGCAGCCGAGGAACAGTTCTGGATTTGTCATCCCAGAAGCGGATCTGATTGCATACACACAACTGTGCTGTGAACAAGGGAACAGTTTCACAGACAGCATGTAGTATTTTATCTTATCAGACTTGTACACTATACTTTCTAGGGAAAATACCATGCAGCACTGCAAAGGTCCAGCTTTCTGATACAGAGGCTGCCATTCCTACACAAAGGACTCTTACTGGATATTAAATTGTACAACTATACGCCCTCTGTGCATGAAGAATCTTTTTGACCTTTTCTCCTTTGATAACACAGAAAGTAGCAAAACTGCTTCTGCCAAGGGTGTTTGTTTTTGGCACCACTGTACCACATACTCCTTGCTTAGGTTAATGGGCTTCACTCTGTTTTGTCAGTGTCCCTACAGATTTTTTTTTTCCTTTTTCCTCAGTTGCTTTCCACTTTGCTCTTTCCTATGCTCTCTTTCTCTTGGCCAAGATCTGCCTGTCTCTCTCTGCAGTCCACAGACCTAGTTAAGTCAAACAGTTAAGAAGGTGTGGGAATGCCTGTGTTTTGAAATTCTATGCTCTGGTACCCAGGTGGTTTCTACTATGTAAGTAGTAGCCACAAGAGGCTGATCTTTATGCCATTAAGTGCAGCCAGCTCCTGCCTCGTCAGAGGAACAAAGAAATCCTATGGTGGATCTCTGTATCCTAATATCTGTCTGTTTTGCTCGTCACAGATACATGCTTCTCAGAAGATACAAAGGCTTCATAATGAGAGACTAAGCAGTATCCTAACACAATGTTTGCTAGCCTTTTTCCCAATTGTTGCTACATTCCATTATGTATGACTCCACAATGTCTCTCTCTGGTCTTCCCTTCTCAGGGGCCTACTAGTAAAGCAGTTCTGGCCCTACAGGCAAAACAGTTTGGCAACCATTTTGATTACTTCAATATTTTTGTGTGTCGTGGCATTCAAAATGTCACAGCTGATAATCCAAGCACTGGATTTTGTATGCTTGAAGTGAATGATAACTAAAACCCCTCTCTTTTTAAAGAATCAAGCAGACATTATCATTTATGTTGGCTTTTTCAAAGTGTTTCCTTTAACCGTGCAGAAATTTGGGTATGAATTTCCAGTGTAGGATGTGTAAAACATACAGGTAGGGGAAGCATGTTGTTTTTTGCTTTTCGGTTTGTTTAGTTGGTTGGTTTGCTTTTATCCCTGGTGTGGAAGATCATTTCCATAAGAAGGCAGAGGTCCTTTCTTGTGGGCACACATTTCTCACACCAGATGAATTTCAGTTTTGGAACTGAGAAGGCTTTTATCAACCTGCCGCCTTGTCTATATACTTTTTGAATCCACTTTCTGTTCATTTCTTAATTAAAAAGCAAACGCGACCATGCAGACTTTAGTTTTGTCTTGTCTTGGGGAGGACTATTTTTCTGGAAGGTCAACATGGGAAACTGCTCTTGTGCTGCATGTGATTTAATATCAACTCCTGTCTCGTTAATTGACAGCTCTGAATGTTTTGTGAATGTGAGCCATGATTTTTGGCCCACTGCTAATATTTTTACTATTATGCAAGTACTAAGGGCAACCTGTGAATGCCAAGGAAAGGTCTGTGTTTATTTCCTGACCCTTGTCACATGAAAACATCTTACTTAAGAAAAGTCCACATTCAAATTCAAACTAAATGTGATTTCTTTCAGATTGCATGTGTAATATAACTCTCCTAATTTTGTTGTGTTTGTTTTGCTTATTAAAAAAAAAGCATATTTTCTTTAGTGAAGTATTCTGACTGTATGCCCTGATATTTATTTTTAATGAGATGCACCTCTGTTCTTTCACTGCTTACTAACACTTTAATTTGAGAGGCAGTTTCACTAGCCCTGCAAATATCCAATGTTCTTTGCAAAGTCAAGTCCATTTCCTGCAATAACCTTGCTCTGACCTGTTATCAGTTATATCACAAATTATTCAGTCTCTAATTGGTTCATCTTTTAACTACAAATTCACATGACTTAGCTTTATTACTTAGCTCAGTGACAAGCTTCTGTGGATCAAAGAAGTCCCACATTTTTAAGGAACTTCCCATAGCAGCCCACAGCTCCCTTTGTTCTGCTGTTGGAATATATTCTTATCATGATCAGTATTATTTTTTCAGACATACTGTTGTCATTGCTGAAGGTCTCAGGTGTATTCTGGACCTTATTGTGTGGAACTCTGCTCAAAACCAAGAATAACTACTTCCCTGTGTTAACCAACATGTTTTTAGCATTGACAGCATGAGATCAAAAAGCATGGAGCATTTTACCCTCTCCAGTTCTTGTGGTCTGTTTTCTTGGAAAACTGGAAGATGCTGTAGATTCCTATTCCTTTCCTAACCAAATAGAGGGATGAAGTTTTCTCAGTACCTACCAAAATATAGTTTAATTCTGTAACAAGCAATGAACGTGCAGGGCCAACATGGATGGTAAAGGTTTGTTGCTGCATTTCATACCCCTTACGCTTTGAACATGAGACAAAGTCCCAGTGCCCATTTTTTGTATAGAACGAACATGCGAAGCAGAAAAAAGTCCTGCAGAGCAGGACTTTGGAGATTTTTCGGGACCCAGGCCAGCACCAAAACATAATCATTGCGACTGAGGTTGCAGAAAATTGCAGCTGCTCTGATAGGAAGTACTTGCCCCTCTCCATCCCACAGTCTCCATAGAGAACTTCCTTAATTAAAATAAGGAAAAAGAAGATTTGTTCTATTTTTCCATGCAGGCCATTATGTTATCTGCCCTGCTGATCATTTGTGTGTTAGTAAGGTTCCTACCCTTTATTCAGATGCACGGCCAGGTCTCCAGCAACTGCTCATGGATGCATAACAAAAAAGGGGAAAGAGTCTTTTCCTTGATGCAGCCACCACCTAAAACAATGCTTGAAGAAGAAAAGCTATTCAGCAAGCCCTAGCATCCATTCATATTGCGTAGGGCTTGTTGTGCTGCAGTCTCTCATCTCTCCATTAATTAATGGTGAAAATACATATAACTAGGAAAACAGCAAGCATAAGCGGGGAATTAATTTATTTTTCATAAATAGGGAATGCCTCATCAGTGGAAGAGCAAAAGCTTGAAGTGTCTCTTCATGTTCCAATTTTTGTTCTGAAGATGCCTGTTTGGTTGCTTTCTCATCTCTTCTATTTAAACCAAACAACAACCAATTTATTATGACATAAAAAAATATTGTGGCTAAGGGAGAAAGTACTTTTGAGAGAGATTCAAGTTCAACAGCCGGAAATGAGGGGGGAAAGAAACTGGGACTACACCAGTCTAATTGATTTTGTTATAGAACAAATGTTGCTGAAGCCAAAGAGCAGCAAAATACACTCACCTTTATTGTAAGCGTTTGAAGCTGTTCTAAATGGAAGGGGAAAAAATCTGCTCTTTGCTCATGGCACAGGGCATTTATTAGAAAATAAAAATAATTAGTTGTAGAAACAACAATTGAATTGTGCAAAGTGTTTTGCCTGGATTCCAGGAATGGCGGATTTAATGAGGCCCTACACTTCACAAACACTAAAGCAGTTCTTAAATGGGGTTTAATAGGATATTTTCACTTTCTTTCTGCTCTTTGTTCACAAACGCATGGGTCCCCGAAGTGCACACGCTTAATTTAAGCAAGTTTTCACAAATTCATCTTCTATACCTCATGAGTATACTACTAAACATGCAACTCCCTATCAAATCCTCACATAAAAAAATCTGTAGCCTTCAAATCAAATCAGAAGCCTATTTTCTACTTGTGCTCTGCATTATAAAAAAGGATTTTAATTAGTCAAGATACACTGTTCCCATTGCCCATGAAATGCAACTGGAATTTTAATTTCTCAACCACACCTAGTAGTAATTAACTTGTGGGAAACAATGTTTAACAAGTCACTGTTGACTGGAGTTGGGAATATGACCTGCCACCATAAAGAAACTATCTGATAGGCTCTATACTTTGGGTTGTAAGGGTACTGTTTTAATTTTAAAGGTGTCTCCCTCGACAAAGAGGGACAAATGCAGCTGCAACTGGATCTTGTCTCTTTGGAGATGCCCTGAATCATCAGGAATTTTTTTGGAATTCAGTTTTTTTTCCTGCTTCACTTTTCTTGAAGGACAACTTGGCAGACCTGAAGCACAGAAGGATGGTCACCTCAATAGGTATCAAAAAAATGAAATATGCCATCAGAAGAAGTGCTGTTGCAATCCCACTAGTGCTAGACTAATGACCCCTAACGCTTCAGGTCCTCTCGATTTTATACACATAAGCAAGAATGAACAAAGAATAACCTCTGTTACATTTCAGCCTCTCAATCTCCTGCTCAGAAAGCATAAAGAATTTTTTTGTTTTAATACCTGAAAATACAGTCAATGAAGGGCAATTCACGTTGGGGTGGGGTTTTGTCTTATTTGTTTATGTTTTGGTCTGCAACTTTATTGGTTGATTTGGTCTACCTATAAAAAAAGATGAGTATAAAATGACACAAAAATAATTTTGTGGGCAAATTTCTGGTATGGATTACTCTGAAGTGAAATCTAAAGGAATATTCACTTAATGTTTTAGATTCTTTCAATAAATTCATGTCAGTGTGCATATGTGTTTGAATTAGCTTTCTTTTGTGACCAGTTTTAGGATGCTTTATTCTTCCAGTACCATTTTTGCCTTTTACTCTTTGGGTAGCAGAATGCATTTTTCCTTCCAGGTGTCTTCTACTTGCTTGCTTCAATATTGGTTTGGTTTTTTTTTCGCCTCTTCCTAGCTAGTGTACTTCTGCTTGGTAGCACATCAGAAAGCAAATCCAGGAGAATACACCATTTATTGCTCCAAATTTCCTCAGTATTAAAATTGCAAACAAAGGCTGAAACTCTGTACAGTGCAAATGGGGAGCTGCAAAGAAGTTGAGTTGTTCCCAGACCTCTAGCAGCCTCAGCTACTAACAGCTCCACAGCTTGATGGCCTTCTCCAAACCATTTGGAGTATTGTTTCAGTTTCCTTTGGAGCAATTGTCCACTCTGTAAGAAAAATTTATCACACAGCATAGCAATTTAGAGAAAAGACTGAATGGAAATGAAGACAGGGTAAATGAGCAGAAAGTGGCATCCTTTACCACAGAGCTGAAGTCCATTCAGGATGCCTAAATGATTGCAGACTGCTCCACTTGCTTGTGGATATAAGTAGGAATTTGATCATGAAGGATTTAAAAATTTTAAACTGAAGTACTGGTAAAGGCAAAACATTATCATCTTTGGTGTAGATTCTCAAACTGACTCTTCTGATGCTTACTGGAATATTTTTCTTTGCTTTGCATACAGTCTGCATCTTTAAGGATGGATTTAACAAATATAGAAAGTGCTAAATCTACTTGAAGATAAGAATCAATCTGAGCTCTCCTGAGTACCTCCAGTAGGATCATAAATTACAAAGTCCTCCCAGGTATCTTGGCAGCATCTCATGTAGGGGAGAGATGCTCTGAACTTTGTGGACCTTTTAGTCATTCTCACAGCGAAATCAACACCATAAACTGCAGAAGGAAGAACTTCCAACACTGGGTTGTCCAGCAGGTAATCTGTTACAGCCCAAGCAGGAAATGAAGATTTAATAATAAATAAATAAATATCAGTTCTCTCTCCATTTGGTCTCTTTATTATCTTGGACTTTGACTGATGATATAAAAGTTGTACAAACATCTCAACCCAAATCAATATTGAGAGCGCTATATAGGTGATGTATCTGAGCAATAGATGGAACAAACGTATGAAAATCCAGCTCGAGTGCTACACTCACTTAAATTTGGATGTCACGAAAACCTATATAAAAAGCTGTTTAGTCACTAAAAGGGAAGTGAAAGAAAAGGAAAGTACGTTCTCTTATTTTAGAGCCAATCCATGAAACAGCTACATACTTCAGTATACTGTCTAATGGAAATTCTTTGGGGTCCTGGTACAATTTTTAAGTGTGTCATTGATAGCAATAATCCTATAGGAAAAAAATAATAAACATTGAGTATCTAGCCAAAAAAGCGCGTACACATGTTGCAAGAGTAAATAAACTGTTAGAATGGTGTTGCTATTCTAATGGAGAAGGGAGATTAAGAGCATCATTTCAACTGAGGAGAAAAATCATTGTATTACTTATATTGTTCATCTGGTCTAAATCCAGATCAACCGATCAAATGTCAGTCAGGACAGCATATGTCTTGTTCAGTTACTCACCTAGAATCCGAGAAGGGGGAAAACACATAACTGGTTCCTGAACAAAATAATACCTTTACTTTCATTGCTGAAGCCATGAATGAAATCTGAATGCTCCATTACTCAATGCTAAATAAACATTTGTTGCTCGCCAAACACCATTTATGGTGAAAATAAGTTAGGAGTTGAAGTTTGGGTTAAAACATGTTTGAACTATGTCAGAAACATATCCAGTTTAAATACGGGTGTATTTTTAACATCATTTGGAGACCAGAAAGCTGCACAGCAAATGACCGAGAAACCAACAAGATAAACAGCTGCCAAAACGTGTTGCCCATTATGACATCAACATTCCAATGTAGTAATAAGATTTGGAATTAAAATTATGTTTGCTTTCACTGTAGATCTGGAAGTAATAGGGAAGACTGTAACACCATATAATCTGTCTCTCTAGAGCAGCACACGCAGTACTGAGAGTAGATAGGGAGGAGGAAAAAATCATATTTGTTATATATATTGCATATTATATTTATTATATATATTTCATAATTATCATAACATTATAAAAGAGAGAAACTGGGCTAAAGAAGATTCCTTATGTGGGGAATAAATGTATAACTTATTAATTATTCTTCAGAGGAAAGAGCCACAGTTCTACACATAAGGATCTAAAGCTTTTGTGTTGTTTTTTTTTTTCCACTAAAACACCACAATTCTAAGCATATAATGCATATTCCACCTTCTATCTGCTAATGTACTAAACCTTACAATGAACACACTGTATGTGTTTTATGACATGGACTTAGGGTCCAGATGAAAACTTCGAGATTTACATTTCTATCCTGCATTGACCTTTTGGCTTCACTCCTTAATTAAGCAAGGCATGGTAAAGAAAGAGATTATTATGAGGTGGCTGGGTCCCCAGGGTGTTATGAGGTACCAGACACAGTTAAGCTATCTCAAGACAACCATGTTCTCGAGAGTTACTTTATTGCTATTATAAAAAATCTTTATTATGGGGAAAAATATGTATTTTTATGCTAGAAGAAGATGAAGATGACAGTTTAGGATGTTGAACGGTACTTTCAGCTGAGCTTTGTGCCCGCAGAGACTGTAAAACATCGAAGACCGGGCAGCCTTTGATTGGCTCCTTTGGATCCTAAAGGGGTAGATTAATCTTTGTAAAATTCATAGTTGGAACATTGTACCATTAACTGGCACTTTCAAGTTATCAAGATACTTTATGAAACTGAAAAAGTCCTATTACACTTGCTAAAAAGGCAACTTTGGGGGTGTGGCTCTCATGAAACCATTTCATCTCTGGAGTATTAGATACTTTCCAATGTGCCCCATGCTTGATAAAGCCCCATGATGTAGCTCTTCATCTTATAACCTCTATCAATTTCTTCTCTGTTAATTATACCCTATCTAAGAACCCAATCACACAGCATGCTGAGCTTCCTCAATTTTCTCTCCTTCTTAGTTGGAATTGAGAGCATATTTAAGCTCTTATGGGACCAGGCCTTAACTCCTCATTTTTTAAGTCAAACTTCTGTTTTTCAAGCATGATATCTTCTTTTTAACCTCCGTGATAAATATGTGATGAATGCATAGAAGGGTACCTTCTTGGTATCTGAGGGGAGTGAAAATAGAAGGTTCTGCTAGTTTAAAGCCTTCTGCAGTGTCCCTGAGGTCAAAGCATTTGTGTATCTATTCCCCTCACTGCTGTTCAAAACCAGTCAGAAACATGCATATATTTTCAGAGTTTAAAATGTAGCCCAACTTTAAAGAGCTGTTCCAGCAATGCACTGATTACTTTAATGGACTTAGACACTTGAGGTGCTGCTTGTAGTAAAACAGTATGTGTGCCCTGTGGACCAAAGAAAGATATGGAACAGACATATGTCTTTAAGACTAGATATGTACTACGTGACAACACATTGATTTATGCTCACCACTGTTCTGAGGCCGGCTTAGAGATATTTGATTTACAATGGATAGATTGCCTCCTGTTAAATAAAGTCCTGGGTCATTGTTCATAAGCCTGAACTACATACAGCAATCTCAATGCACTGCTAAAATATTACAGTGGAGTTCATAGTGCCTTATTAAGCTCTAAAGTTCAAAGATTAATAGCTGAAAGGAGAAAAACCATTGTGCAAACATCTAACAAGCTTCTTAAGCCAATGACAATTAGGCTGGAAAAGTAACCGAGGACTCTCTGTCAAGAAGCTGGAATAAAAGTGGCATGACTTGGTCAGAAAGAGCTCCAGCTGCTGCAGCCCCCATGCCCAGAGGGATAATGCCTTAGCCTTCAGGGAGAGGGGTAGGCCTTCCTCCAAGGTAACAACCCATCTGCCAGGTATCCCTGACAGACACTAAGGGTCCTGAGTAAGAACAAACCAACTCCAGCTCTAGGTGTGCCGTTGTGATGTTTCAGACGCTGCAGGATGCACCGGCCTCTCCCAAGGGAGCCCGGCTGGGAGCCGGCAGGTGGCGCTGCTCCCCTCCTCCAGCCGCGCAGCGCCGCGCTGCGGGAAGCGCCATCTTTGGGACGAGACATAAAATCGAGGCCTTGACCAGTTGCAGTTATTAAAGGTCCCATTGCACTTTCCACAAGATTAACTGTGTTAACCTCAGTGTCCTGCCTGATTGCATTCTGTCTTCCTAAATTCCCTCTGTAGTTTCCACTGGACAAGTTAATCTGCACTTCCTGTTTGAGGCGGCTGTGCAACTGTGCGGTGTTGGGTCCAACAGTTGCTGCTTCATCCTGGGGTGGCCATGCCTCCGTGTGCAGGCGGTGAATGGGGTATGGCTGCACAAGAGCCTCATGGATGGTCGAGGAGGCCAGCATGGCTTTACCTAGTGTTTCCAACCACATGGCAGAGCACGGAGGAGGAATGCACTCTTCACAATACGCTGGGAATTGCCATTCCGCCAAGGGATGGCAGCAATGATGTGTCATGGCAATCTTGCTGAGACACGTGGCCCCATCTGCCTTCAGGGCCATCCCTTAAGGCAGATGACTGGTGACTGAGGCTGGCCAGCCCTCTGTAGCCCTTTTGCTTGACCCAACCCAGGCCTACATTTTCAGTTATGTACCAGAGAGACAGAGCGAAAGCATACAGCGGTTTTGGCATGTTTCTAGCGAAGACCCAATTGGTGGTTTTAAATTGGGGCCCGATTCTGAAATTCCCTTCTCCTGTGAGGATCCCTTCCTAAGGCAGGCGGGAGTGAAGCAGGTGAAGTAAGGGGTGCTCTTACAAGCAAGATGTGCAGCAAGATGGCACACTGTGTAACATGGGTAACATGGCTTCTGCTTGGGTCTTGGTTTTGAGGTTTGGCAGCCACACTTGAGTATGGGAAATTACATTTTTTCTACCCTTAATTCTTCCTGCTGTTTCAGCTGGATACTTCCTTTGTCACTTCATATCCCAAACTATTGTGTTTTATTGCTGGAAAATGTGTGTTTCATTTCAGTGATTGGGGATTACACACACATGCCATTGAGTGTAATGCAAGGACATTATGTGAATGTAAGGAATTATTATTTTTCTGCTTACCTAGAGAAAATAAAAGTGATTATTAACATCTTAATAACTAGATGGGGAGTAATATTAGTATTTGAACTCCATGAGAAGCCTGAAATATAGTATGAAAATAATGTGGCTGGATGATCAGGTATTTAAAATGAGCCAGGTGTCAAGGTAGGAAACCTGTAATTATCATGGAATAAAAGCAAGTTGCTAAAAAATAAAGCACATTTGGTTGTCTGGTTTATACTACATGGCATTTCCACTGAAGATTGTAATTCCTTTTTCTATCTTCCATTCCCCTCGTAGAGAGTGTCCCCTTGGGAAGCGGGGCCCAAGAGCCCTTTCTAGGATGGGACAGGATATTACAGCTTGGTTTGTGCACCAGCATCCTTAATATTTCCTTCCTTTCAGAAGCAAATAGAGCGTACCCTTATCTGAATGCTAATTTCCTAGTTAAAACCCTCCCTTGCTGACAAGGGACTGAAAGAGTTTTAAATCACAGATGTAGAGTATCAAATGCAATAATGCTCTTGCAATAGTGCATTGAAGCCTCAATTAATTAACCCTTGGGCTAAGTAGGCAGGTACATGGTGGTGGCCACAGGCGGTGGATGGATGAGATTTAAATGGGCATCTCATTTCCTCAGCACGGAACATGCCGTTTGGTTCAGAAAGTAGTCATTTTACACACTCGCCTCATTTACGCTCAGCTTTAATCCCTTTAATTCCACCTGAGATCCAAGTAAGAATGGGAAAAGAGAGTGAGGTGCAAAAGGCTACAGACCCAGGCTTTGTTTACATATCCTTCCCAAGGGAACCCCCAGCAGAGCCAGGGCTTCTGGCCTTTTCATCCTGCTGCGGGCATCCGAAGCAGTTGTCATATGGAAATAGTTAAACAGAGATTATAAGGAGCTCTTCACGGCAATCCACCCCATTTAGATCTTGGGAAGAAAGGGGCAGGGAGAGGAGGCTGAGAAAAGGGACTGCGCTTTGCCCCACTGGCTGTGGGGTGCAGCAGGGAACAGTGACTGTGGACCAATTTGCAGAGGCTGCGGTGTGTGGACCTCCTGTGACACCATGACAACAGCTGCTGCTTTCCCCTCTATGTCCCATCTGGGTGCATATTCATGTGTGATGTAAATCATGTTCTATGGGTGATGTAAGCCTCTGACATCCCTCTGGCTGGCTGTTACGTATGAAGTACAAATGCTTCCCTGCCACATCTCATGGGTAGTGGACTAATGCCACAGAAACAAAAAATTCCCCAATGTTTTTTCTGAATCACTTAAAAGCTTCTGATCAGGCTGTGCTTCTCTTTTGTGCTTGCTTTCCATGTCTCTCTTAATATAGTGATCTGCTGGCAGGAACTTGTGCCAAAATTTTAAGCAAATGTTGCAGAATATTTATGAATAATGAATTTTGAATTCATTAGTTATTGCACAGGAAATCTGATATCTCAGCATGGTGCCGCTTCAATCAAGGATATGCGAACGTGTGACTACGTAACCAGTTAGCCCTAGTAGGATTTAAACAACAAACTTCATCCAAACAAGACCGAGAATTGTTCACGGGAATTATTCAGTGAAACGGCTGGGAATAATGAATCCATTTAAAAAAAAAAAAAAAAAAAAAAAGGAAATCAGTATCTCTTCCTTACCAGCCACTGAATATAAAAATGCAAAATATGTCATGTTATTGCTTACAATTACATTTTGTTCCCTACTCCACTAGAACATCTGTATACAACTTAGTGCTCCTTACCCACCTTAGATGCAGCTGGCACACTTGCACAAGATGCTCCACGCTGGTGCTCACACTACGTGCAGTGCTGCTGCAAGGGTAAATCTAGACCACTTCAGTGTGGCTGCATGGACAGGACGTGGGTGTTCCTCTGGACGTTTCTGCATTCCAGCCCAGTTTGTTCACAGCTGGAAGCCACCACAGCCGTACCCATCCACAGCAGGGGAACAAGCTGCCGGCAGCTGAGGACAAGCATGCTCATCGCATCTGTGGGTCAGTGCCATTTTGTGCATCGGGCAGTCAGACATCGCCCAGTCAGCACTGTGAGGTGATGCATGGCTGGGGTGGCAGCCTGGGGGGGCTGCTGAGGCCTCTGAGCCCCCCCCCCACCATGGGACTCTCCATCTCATTTCCCTCCACGCGATTTACCATCTGTGAGCTCGTCTTTAACCTAATAAAAATCATCTCGCTTTTGACTAACAAGAAAAGGAAACAGTGCTCATTGTGGGGTTTGGGGAAAATGGCCTCGCTAATCTGCAGGATGAGAATGGAGTGATTTATAGGCGGATTTAACTGTGGGCCATGATTAGGGGGCTGGTAGTAAGTGCATTAGATGTCTAAGTGTGGCAATAGAGTAAATAGGCGTTTTATTTATCGCAGTGCCAGGGGCCTCTTAGCGGAAGAGCGCTTCTCCAAATTGAAATATAGCAGAGTTTACACTCCTGATTAGGGCTTCAAGCGCAGAGCCCAAGGCTATCAGCGAGCAGAAACAACGCTCGCTGACACCTAATTGTCACTGGATTAATGTGCAAACAGGGACAGCAAACAGCAACAACAAATAACCCGGTGTCAGAGCTGCTGGTGGCAGTGTCCACTAAGTGACTGGGGGCCAAATTGAAGTTTATATCTCAGAATCCGCTGAGATCAATGCATCAGCCTGCTAGGCAGAGATGAAAATATTTCTCTGTTGCGTTGCTGTGCTGTGTTGTAAGAATTTGCATATTGTACAGGTGTGGAGCTAGCTATTGAAAAAAAGAAATTCAGTTCATTTTCATAGCAGCGGGGCCCACCCTGGTGCTGTGCACGACCTGTGCATACCGCATCTCTTGTACTGGTGGTGGAGGATCCTCCATCCAGAAATCCAGATGCTTCTTTGAATGCCCCCACATTCCCCCAGATTAATTCCTTGTGAAGCAGTGTGTGTGTGTGTGTGACTGTGGCTGCAATAAAAGAGGCAAGGCTTATAAGGAAAGGTAGTATATTTTATTAGACCAGCTGATATTGCCAGAGGAAAGAAGGACAAGCTCAGTAGCCCTTCCTCTGATGGTTTTATTAGTTAAATGCTTAATGCATACACGTGAATTCGTATCCCTCTGCACAAGCAACTGCTCTGTCCTTTGAATTGTTAGAGAAGGTATATTTCCTCACTGTTATACAGGGTTCACAGATACGCCTGTTACTGGTGTGTACATCACGTGAGGCTACATACCATATGTCTGTAAACTAAGCATGAGCAATATTGTTCAATTTATTTCCTTTATGCTTCATAGCCATTCAGGTAATTTATGTGAATAAGGCCTTTTGCTCTATGATCTTGTGACTTTCACTGGCATCTCCATATAAAATTTTACAACCCTGTTTGTGAATCAAATCATTCCCACAACAACTGATTCAATCTGGGTCGCCACCTGTCCGTCTTTGGACTGGAAGAAGCAGTTTGGGCATCTGAGCTCTGTTTTTTTCCACTTCTGGTTTGGCTTGTTTGCTCCAAGATATTTCCACCCAGAATCTCCGTACTGCTAGTAAATTCTTTGGAGATAGAACAGACAGAGAAAAAAAAATCAGTGCTGTCAATTTGCACTTCTTTTAAGCGGAGAAATTAATGTCATTTCCTTGGAACAAGCAAAAGGGATTAAAAATGAGACTGAAAACAAATGCAGGAATAGGCTAGCAGCCAAGGAGTTCACATATTCAATCATTTTTCTTCCATAATTAGCTATTTAAGGAGGAAAAGTCACAAATATATGATTTATGTCTCTAAATGTATTTCTAAAGTTCTTAAGTTTTATTGACCATGAAAGTTGGTCTTTCCCTGTGTTAAGAGCTGAAGAAGATATAGAGCTAGCTAGTAGCTCAATGGTGCAAAGTCTTATGATTTAATCTTGACATTTGCAATTTTTTGCTGTAAAATATTACTTTCTTTATTTCAGGACTTTAGTGTAAAACCTCGTAATTTCTTTTAAGCTCCATTTGATTGTCAATTGCACAACTCTCTCCAAAGCTTAAAGCTTATGATTTTCATACACATATGATTTATCCCTTTTGTACCACAATATAATGTACTTTGGAGCAAATTCTCCTTATTGCTCTTGCATCCTCATCTTTCCTGCCTTGCATCTAGGATTTTTGTGTGCATGTCTGAGAGTACTTGGATATGTAAGCTTTGAACTTGCTTCCTATTCATTTAGAAATGTTTTGACTACCCATCTGTGTGATAGAGCCAGCTGCATGTTTGATCCACTGTGTTTAATGATTTCCAGGAAGTAGTGGTCTTGCTTTTGGCATATTTGGAGAAGAAATGGTAGTGGTTTCAATACTGGAAACAGTCCAATAGCTATTTATGCACAGATTATTTCAGAGTTTCAAAGCTTTGCAGGGATAGGGAGAAAAGGTTTATACTGGAAAATTGCAAACATTTCTGATTTTCTCTTACTTTCAGTAAGAAAATCGTAAAACTGGTTTTGCAACAGGGAAGTCCCAAGTTCATTTTGCTAACAATATGCTTGATGAATTCAATGTATTTTTAATCCAAGTGTAAAACTCTAAGGACATCCAAGGTGCTGACTAGAGCATGAAAATCTAAATTAATGCTCTGCCAGAATGACAGTACTTAAACAACCAAAATATCACCCACAGGCATTAGGCTTTCTGAGAAGTTCATAATCTATATATTGTTATTGTAAAGATTGTGATTTCATGCAGAAAATAATTCACAAATCATAATTAACATAGTTCCCAATAGATGACCAAAGGCTTTAAATATACTTTTTACATTTTGCTGTTTCAAAAAGCTATATAACCCTGTAATAAATAATTACTGCAGATACATATCACAAAATGACCGTACTGTTCAATATATAAGCAAACACTCATAAATCAAGGGATAGTTTTACTTAACTGCATGTAAAGTTGAGACTGAATGTTTTAATTATGCAAAATCTGCCAGTTAATACTCTTCAGCTATATACATCCATGTATGGTCGTTCATATCCTATTTGAAACAGCTTAGAACTGGAAGACACTTATGTGTTCAGGGGGTTGTAAAACGGGCTCTGTTTCCTTACTTGGGTGAAACGCCTACTGGGGGGAACCAGAATTTTACCTGAACAAGGACTGCACCATCAGCAGCGAAGCACACGAGTAAAGGTGTTTTGTCTGAATATTACTGTCCAAATGAAAACACCTGCCTCTCCCCTCAAATCTGAATAGTACATTGGATGTGAGAACTTGCAGCTCTTTCTTTGGAAAGGAAAAAAGAAAAGCTGAAAGCGGTAGTGAAGGACCTCTCTGCATAGCCCTATCTGCTGGTGAAGCCTGCTGCCAGACTCTGTGCAGGCACTGGGCTCCCAGCCAGCACAGCCGAGTGCAGGACCGGGGCCTGAATCTATTCCTCACCAGCAGAGCTGACTGCAGAATTAAAGCTTTCAGCCACAATTTTCAAGTTGATAACACATGGACACAGCAATCCCACCCACGTGATAGCAATTGCAGCATTCAGGCACTAGACTGTAGGCTCCTCTGGGCAAAGACTTTTCATTTTGTTTGTTTATAAATCATCCAAGTGCATCTATCCCACTGTATGGATGATAATAATAAAACATGCTCATAGCTCCCAGTACAGATGCGGCAAGGAAGTTTTTGGGAGGAATGAGGAAAAAAAGTGTGAAGACAGTAAATTGCATTTAGTTCACTGAACTGTGGAGGAAGGCAAAACAATCAAACCCCAGCTTTAACAAACCCTCAGTGAGACACTGATTGCTCTGTAACAGACATAGTTGTGCCATGCTAACATTTGCTCATTAACTAGTCATGAATTCAAGTTACACATCAAATACTAGTAATGAAGCGAAATGAAAGTAATGCTTTGTCTTTTAGACCAAATACACAGGGGGCTTTAACATGCCTACACAAACATTTTAAACATTACTTTAGTACGTGTGTTTGGGTGAATTTGAGTTGAGGGTTGTTTTAAATTATGATTGGTTTCAAGTAAATCTGATTTTAACAAAAAGGGGATTGGTCTCTAAACAGCACAAGGAAAAAAGTCAACCTATCAAGTGCTGTAAGATTACCAAATGACTGTGCCAGAACTGCCATAATGTCAAGGTGGGCAGATGTAGGAACACATGCTTGATGATGCTGTTGCACATTTGTATACAACAAAGTGCTGTGGCTTACATCAGTGTCTCAGCATGGAAGACCTAAATTGCAGTTTCATTTCAGTGAATCAAATTTTTTGTTAATCTTTGCTTTTCTTAGATTCTTCTTTTCCGCTTTTCAAGTGCTGGCATTTTACCTGTAAGTCACAACCGTCCTCTTTACTAACAAAAGTAATGCCACTGCAGTTAGATGGGTTAATAATGTGAGTTAACGAAGCAGAATTTACAGGTCAGGTTGAACATCCGTTAAAGAAATGTGAGAAACCTATCAATTCAATTACTGCATCCTGTAAAGTGCCCTGACATTTTGGCCTCATGCAACAAGATGGGATGAGCCAATCAACCCGTCATTCCACAGCCACCAACAAGGGGAGGTCCTGTTCCCACTCTGCTTTCACTTCCCATAGCCCCTGCTCCCAGCCAGGTATTTCTGCCACTTACCATGCACGCTAACTGCAGCCCTCCCAAGGCTCCTCTAAGACCTAATTCATCTTGCCAAAGTGGCAGAAAAAACAGTGCAAAAAAGGGGTGATTTTTCTGCTGGATGAATGACTTGAAATAAAAGGAGGGAGGTCCTGATAAGCAAAGGAGATGCTGCAAGGCAGGTGGTGAGACTACATGGCCATGAGCGAGGGGGGAGCGGGGGAGAGAAAAAAGAACTAGCAGGGGAAGGAATTGCCACTTTGGGAACCAGCATACTATTCAAGAGGCTGAGCTGCTCCTGAAACGGCAGCTCTGGGCTGTGATTTTGTGGTATGACTTGTGTGGTGAAACACCAACATGAAGTGCTCCATCAACACAAATGCAAAGTTACTACCAGCTACTGGTAACATTCTCTATGAGTAGTTAGTGAATTGGAGGCAATAGTGCACTGCAAGACAAGTGAAAGCATCGTGTTAAAGACAACTGACAGCTTTGTATATTGTGCCTCATCTAGTGGAGTAATTTTATTGAATCTCATGATGGAAAAGGGAAATAAGGTGTGTAGTAAGTACCCCAATCTTTGGCATTGCTAAACAGTGGGTTTTGAATGAACAAGGCATTAGTACAGGGCACTCTGAAAACCCACAGCTCAGCTGAATGGCTTATTCCGTTGAAACAGCTGGTTTATATAGCACCTTCTGTGTTAACATATCCCGTTTAAAATCTCAAGCAATTCACTTGTGTGTTTCCTTCCACACAGGAGAACAGTGTCTAATGGGAGAAAATGTGATATTTTTCCTAACCACTTGTATCTATGAGCATCACCAGATCCCTGAGTACGTGTACAACGAGACAGGAGCTCCAAATGAAACATCCAGTGCTTTAAATGGAAGCATAATTGTTCCAATGATCAGTATCTGTGTTTGCATTTTAGCATTAGAAGTGCTTAGGCTAGTTCCAGGAAAATGGAAGTTACATGCAGCAGAAAAATGGCTGTTTTAATGTATGCTTGATTTGAAAATGAACGGGCTACTTGTTTGTTTTTAAATGCATTTTCACTGCCTTTAAAGAATCACTCTAGGACATAATATGTTATTAGTAAAATATCTGTAAAGGCTGATATAAACTTCCCAGTGCCTGGAGTGGTTATTATGCCGATTCTCCATGTTAGGTAATGACTGATGCAAACACAAACAGAAATATATAGAAAAAAATGTGTATGGGAAACTCTCTGGATTTTGTGTATGCATAGAGATGAGTCTGCAAGAGAAAAATAAAAAAGACTGTGGTTGCTGTTGGTAATGTGCTGTGGGCCAAGATGCCTTGTATAGCCTGTGTTCTGAACTTCCTTAGTACAGAAGGCTTCTCAAATTGAGGTGGGACTTCACATTCTGAGACTTGGAGTCTATGGAACCCTTCCTATTAAAAGAAAAGAAATTGCAGTTATAGACATTTCACGCTGATGGGGTGTAGCCCTCCTAAAGGGAGTGAAGAAGTCCCAGTGAGACATCTCTGGAAAGTTCCCACCATAGGGAAGATGGACATCTTGGAAAAATTAAATTAATCCTGTAATAGTATATAAATCTGTACAACACTGCCTTTTAAAATATTCCTAACTCTCAGAAGACTTAATCAATATTACACAAATTACAGGATCATTTAAAAATGTTGATATGAAGAAAAAGACCGTGCTTCTGTCCCTGTGGAACATTAACAATATCAAGACAAGCTGCCTATCCAAAATATGAGTGAAATTACATATCTTCTGCCAAGGTTGATGAAATTATGATGGCTGCATGTCAGTTTTTTTCCTGTTTAAAGGGAAATCTATGGTCAAGTGTGCCTTGAAGTTCTTCAGGTTCATTAACAAGGTCAAAATCAATGTTATTTTACTGTTTGGAATCATTTTTGGCGGAACAATGAAAAGAAACCATAGTAGAAGTAGTCTTAATATAATCATTTTCTTTTCATTGTTCTTTATGGGAAAATAATTTGGCCCGAAATTTAGTGGTCCCATCAGGGAGGTGATATCTTTAAAAAGGTGGTCTGAAGGACAGGTTTTACTGTACTTTAATAGGCTTATAGATTAATATAAATCTTAATATTCATAATCTGTACTATTCCTTTTCTCAATATCTCGTCCATCTATACATCTATTTGTAATGTATGTTTCAAACACAAGTTAGACGTGATTTTATTGAGAGTACTGATAGTGCTATAGGGATAATCATTTCTGAAAAAGTCAGGAGGTCAAAGGTATAGTTAGTTTTCTCTTGAAAACAATTTTACTTCAAAAAAAATCAAATATTGGTGCCTTATAGCTGAATGCTCTCTGCATATTTTGAAATATTTGACTGCCTGAAATAAAAAATGTCAATTAAACAATGGATATTATTGCAGTAAAGTGCACAATTATCAGCCCAATTTGTATTCCAGTGGAAGGGTACAAATCTGTCGCAATTTCATGTCATTCGGTGTCAAATCCACTGCTCTGTTTTTACTAGAACTATTCTGGGTCTGCAGAATTAATCAAATCATTTTAATTTTTCAAGCCAGAAATGCATCATCCTAGGCTTCCCATTACAGGAAATCATGTAAGGAGTGTGCAAGCCCACTTTTCATACCATGCTTTTTTTGATGACAAAATGCTAGAATGTGTACCAGAAAGATATCTAAGCACTTGAAATATTTGTCTCCAAGGACACCTACAATATTTATTCTAGGTGCAGAGCCGTTAAAGGGGAGCAGTTGTTGTCATTTGTTGTTGTTGTCATTAGTTTTTATGTAAGCTGTACATAGGAAAATTTACAAGTGTCTGCTAATGCCTCTTTGTATTAGCAGAGAACAGCAATAAGCAAATGCTGCTTGTGTGAAGTGATGAGCATTACTTTATAATACCCAGCCATTATCTACTAACTGAAAAATTAGTTGAACTTTGCTAAATTGCGTGTACTTATCTACTTTCTGCTGATTAGAGCATGAAATATTTGCATGATTTGAATTGGTATTTACAGAAATCAGGATATAGCATGTCAAATGCCCACTATATATGAAAAAGCAATGTCTGCTCTATGGAAGATGCTGGACCGAATACTGTTTGTGTTTAGTGCACACTGCTGTAATGAACAGGATTATTGTGCAGGTACAGCCCAGTTCAGAGTGTGCCCACAAAGTCTGCTTATATTTTTTCCTGTCACCTTTTAGCTATGCAGCAGCACGTGATTAATGTATTACTTACTGGCTATTATAGAGCTGTTGGTCTGTTTTGACTTCTTTTTAATACGGGCAGCGCAGGAAATCACTGCACACTTTCTACCATGAATACCAAAATGGATTTTATAACAAGTAGGCAAGATAGCCCAGATTTTATCTGCCAACTTAATAGCTGGCTGATCTTGGACTGGATTTTCATGGAAAGAAAAAAAAATGCTGGCGAGACGCTGAGTAGCGTTAGCAGAACTTTGCAGTAGAGCTGACCATCTGGAATAATGGACAGTATTGGCTGTCTTCCATTAGAGGGAATCATTCAAAGTCGTAACAGGCAGCGGTCACTAGGGAAAGGGCTGGAGAGAAAGCTAGTCATTCTTTTATATTTGTGTGGAGTATTAGTGAAGATTTATTAAAACACTTGTCTTATTCCTACAACTGACAGTTGTGGTTATTAATACCTTTAGCTATATTTGATAAAGATACTGCTTGCCATATTTCAAAATGGTTTACAATATTGTATCAAATACAACCTCTTTTCTGTGGGATTTCAAAGTTGGGGGGGGGAAGCAAGGTAATAACACAAAGCTTAAAATGGCACACAGGCAAAACAGGATGGTTTGCTAAATTTTAGTAATCTGAAGACAAACTGATTTGTCCTTTAGTCATGTGACCCATATGCGTAACTGCATGATTTTATGTAAAATTACTTGTCTTGTTTGATTAAAAACTATTATTCATATATCCACACTTTTGGTGGAGGCTAAAAAAAAAAGAATACCACTATTTGTTTTTCAGTAATAGTGAAATATCGTACAATTGAACTGGCAATATCCCCAGATAGAGTATAATCAGCAGATCTTACTCTAATCCTATACGGTGATGTTAAAATGTCGCTCTTTCATTTTGGTATTTCAGGAGAACAGTAAGCAGCACACATTTATGACAAAAACGCCTTAATAATTTATTTGCTAGTGTTTCTTCATGAGCACATTTCTTTTGTTTTCAGTGATAAAAAAAAAATGAAAAAGCAATAAATAGGAAAGGTATACTGAAAAAAAGCTCATATGGTTATGACCCACTTTTTGATATTTGTTAAGCATTTGCCCAAGTCTTGAAATACATCCTTACTCATAAAATGCATCCGAGGGGACAGTCAAACAATTAAATTCATGTTAGCGATTTTTTTTAAAGAAACAACATTTCTAATTATAAATGCTGGTGACAAATACTGCTGAAATTTTACTTGACAAGTGCAAGAGCACAAGGCTAAGGGTGAGTAAAACTCTTCTTAATGGCTCTTACCCTGAATGATTCCTTTCCCAGGGATCATGAACATCACCACACACACATCCAACCACACATACCAAATTCTGCCATCGTTTATATCCCACAACCCCACTGGAGACAGTGAAGGTGCAAGCCTGTATAGAATTTGGGTCTTTGTATTGCTAACCTTGTCTGATTTTTAATATTTACCCAAATGTACTGAGTAGGAATCTCTAATCGGTTATTTGGACCATGCTTACTGAAAGTAGAATTTTTCCAGGGTTACCAATTTTAAAATGTTGCGAAGCATAAAAAAAATATCACATGAATCCTATCTGTTCCAAAAGCAAACACGGTGTTTGCTGACAAGGGCACCTGAGGCAAACTTCAGCTCTGCGGTGCCGAATGGTGCGCTTCCCACGTCCAGCCGAAGGTTTCTGTTTGTACACATGCTGTCCCACCCATCCAAGCTGTTGCACAACCAGATGCATTAAGGCCTCTTTTCAGTGCGGATGGGGCTGGCACACCAAGCTTCCTCGATATTGTTTGCCTCTTGATGACCCTTTTTGGACCCCTGTGTTTACAGCAGTGTGGGGTTTCTGCTAAGTTTTGCAGCAGTCTTTTCTCCATCACTGGAGCTTCCTAATCTCTCTCAGTTCTGGTTGTACCGTTATCTGCTTTCAGTGATACTCATTTTAAAAGGTTAACAAACGAGAAGCTAAACCAACCATACAAATAACAGCCAAAAGAACAGTTTCCAAAATGTGTTGCTGTAGTGCCATTTCCAATTTAATATTCAGACAGAGTAAAGCTAAAGGCCACCAAACCAGGTGGATGAAATAGTTCTGCATTTTATGACTCATTCTTAAATGAAATCTCTTAAATATTGCTAATGAAGCCAGTTATCATATACAGACCTGTAATGCGCCCTTTCTAAGCGGGTTCAGTTACATTTCCCTGTCTAGCAATTTACCCCAGGCCCCTATTAAATGAATTATCACGGCTCCTAAATCATCTCTGTGGGGGTTTCCGCTAATCCCATCAAGACACTTACACTCCCTTTCTTCCCTCCTAGTGACATAATGAATTATTATTTCATGGGGAGCTGTTAAAGGGGCCCCTCTGGAAGAGTTTAATGTGTAGCCCTGGGAAGGGGAGGGAGTGCCTGCCCAGAAAGCCGCGGTAGGTACTGCAGCCCCAGGGCTGCCCATGAGCAGTGGGAAAACAAAGGGCGCGGGTACCCAGGCTCCCCACAGCTCCTCTAGGCTGCCCTCACTGCCTCCCCAGCCCTGGGCATGGCCGCCAGCTGCCCTCTCCCCACCATCCCTGCCCTCTGCTCACCCTCCTCGTCAAGACAAGCAAAGGGAGAGCGAATATAAATGTTTTCCTTAACTGGAGGAAGCACCCCGCTCACCAACCACTTGCGGAATCTATTAGGCTAATTTATTAAATGCAATTTGCCTTGTGTGGCTGAACTGAGTAATGATAAAAAACATAAATAAGGAGAAAGCGGCAGCACTGAGCCATGGGCTCTGTGGCCACATGGCCCTGTACATTGCCCCTGACTTGCAAGGTCTGTCCCTGTGTTACCTTTCCCTTCAGCCTTCTCAAAACCTTTGGAGAGGGGACCAGGGCCTTGGAGGAGGAGACACATGACTGGGTCGAGCTCTTTCCCCATTCTGGGTGTACCCAGCCCTGGTGGTGGTAATTAGAAACAACAGAAGCAGAAAGAGAACCCTGAGCAGTAAGAGAGTACTTTGCCAAGAAGAGCACTGTAGATAGAAGCAAGCATGTCCCTCAGGTAGATAGCATTCAGGCTTGTTCATTCTCTAGTGGGACTTCTGCAGGTGTCCATCCAACTAATGTAATTATTTTCTCTGCACAAAAAGGTGTAGTGAAGGTTGACGGTGCAATGCCATTTACGGAGTAAAAATGGCACCCAGAGCCCAATATTCATGTAGGGGAAATCCTCACTGTTCCCGTGAGGTCAGCAGAGTATGGCAGGTACATATGACCTCAGAGCTAGTCCTGATGTTAACAGGAGGATGACAACATTCACAGGGCTACCAATCAGTTTTACAGGGGGCTACAGGGAAAGCAGCCCTAAAACAAGTCCCAGTATGCAGATCAGGCTTATTTTGCCTTCACAGTTCATTAATTTTGTGCATAACATGCAATGGCAGAGTCACCATCTGTAGCATGTTTTCCTGAAGAGAAGGAGAAAAGCTTTTGCAGCCAAGATATCTCAGCTCCCACTTACTTCTGTAGTCCAGTGGAGATATCATGGTTCTGTCAAAGCAGCTCTGTGGGGCCTTTTGTCATTTTGCGAAAGCTTACTCTGAACTCTTACGATTGGTTTGATCCAGTATTGCAAATTTTGCAGATTAAAGATGTTTCCAGTTTATGCACCAAATTAGATTAGCTAAAATACATGAGAACTCTATGAAAGATCTGTCTGGTGAATACACTCATCAATAGTGGCCAGATACACCTGCTTATGGGAAGCACTGTGACACTCTTCTTTTTGGCAGTCAGCTTTTATTAACTCAGCTGCATTGGGAGTATTTTGTAGTTCTGTCTGTCATAAATGTGTCTAATCTGCTTTTTAAAACATACATTCTCGAGGCCTTTCTAATAGTTTGTTTGCAGGTTATGTTCATGTTCTGTGAAATTATACTTCATTTAAACCTACGGCCTGATGTTTCAATTGTCTGATCCTGTTTGTCCATCTGTATTCATCTCTCAGCTGTCTCTTTTCCAAGCTGAAATGCCTTTGTATGGAAGACATTCCCTGCCTCTGACCATCCCCTTCACCCTCACTGATATTTGAGGTTCTTCACAATACCTACTTAAAGTGGAATTAATGAAATTAAAGCAAACATTTTAAAGGTAGAAAGGAGACAAGGTCCTTTGATCAGGTCCACTAAGTACAAATCATGGAATCATAGACTGGTTTGTGTTGGAAGGGACCTTTAAGATCATCTAGTTCCAACCCCCCAAATAAATGAGTCCAGTATGTTTTCTGGAAAAAGTAGTTTTTTGGGACCATACATTCGCTTTTATTTGCAACATAGACGTTCCTATTTTGATTAACAAAATTGCCAAGAACAAGAGTTAAAGGTCACTCTGGAGACAAATGTGTGCTCCTCATTGACTTCTGCATTCGCAACTTACTCTACAGCTGCCTAACTCAGAAATCTGACAGAGGTGCTTAAAACATTACATTTTTAATTTATTATCCATTTCTGTTTCCAAGGATTTCCATTTCCCTAGGTTGTTTGAATCTCTGTTTGAAAGAGTGATAACAAAATAAAATTAAAATTCAGCCATAATCCATCAAGTTTCGCCAAATCTTAGTCTGGAAAATCATCTATCAGCCTTGGAAAATTTACCTTGATTTTGACCAAAACATAATGGTTTGAGTCTTCTATTCAAAACTAAATTTTTTGGCTCAAATTATATACTTACATCAAGTTACACCATACATAAATTTGGTCTGAGTTTTGTACTTGTGACAAAATCTCGAAGTAGGCATATTTAATCTGCTTTCAGCTGAAATTTTGGAAGACTTGCTTCCCTCAGGCCTAGTGCATTCCGTTACATTCATAATTTAAAAACATACAAAAAACTTGCTGCTGCAGAGATCATGGCAGTTCATGTCCATAGTCAGCAGAGATTTGGTGGAACAATGGCCCCACTTTGAAAATATGAGACCAACAAAATAGATGTACTTATAGATATTTGAATACAGAGTGAACAATAAATTAGATTATAACCCTATTAATATTAGGGGTCTGTTCAGTATTTTTAAATAAACAAATTGATTAATCATCAATGAGTGTTGTTTAAGTCTGTTCTACTGATTCAACAGGATCAGAGGCTTGTATTTGGTGTACCAAAACTTAAGTCCTTCTAATTTGTTGAACATCTAGGTGGGGGTCCCATGCCATGTTTTTGCTGGTACTGCTGAAGATGGCAAAAGTAGCAGCGTGGGTGAAGGTGGTGACAGGAGCTGCACCAAGAGAAGCCTCAAGTATGTGAATATTCTAATTGCTTTTTCTGAGAAGAGTGCCTTGTAGGCACTTGCATTTTGGAACTGTGATATGCATCTGGGTGAACTGCCATTCAGAGGGACCTCAACAGACTTGAAAGGTGGGCCCGGGTGAACCTAATGAGGTTCAACAAAGCAAAGTGTAAGGTTTTGCACTTGGGCCGGAGGAATCCCAGGCTGGGATACAGACTGGGAGGAGCAGTCCTTGAGAGTAGCCCTGCAGAGAAGGATCTGGGGGTCCTGATGGACGAAAAACTTAACATGAGCCAGCAGTGTGCTCTTGTAGCTCGGAAAGCAAATGGTATCCTGGGCTCCATCAGAAGTGGTGTGGCCAGCAGGGACAGGGAGATGATTGTCCCTCTCTACTCTGCTCTCATGAGGCCCCATCTGGAGTACTGCGTCCAGGTCTGGAGCCCCAGTACAAGAAGGACAGAGAGCTGTTGGAGAGGGTCCAGAGGAGGGCCACAAAGATGATCAGGGGGCTGGAGCAACTTCCCTGTGAAGACAGGCTGAGGGAGATGGGTTTGTTCAGCCTAGAGAAAAGAAGGCGGGGTGACCTAATTGCAGCCTTTCAGTACCTAAAGGGAGCCTATAAACAGGAGGGGAGTCAACTCTTCAAAAGGGCTGATAACAGCAGGAGAAAGGGAAATGGTTTGAAGTTGAGGGAGGGAAGATTTAGGTTGGATATTAGGGGGAAGTTCTTTACTATGAGAGTGATAAGGTGCTGGAACAGGCTGCCCAGAGAGGTTGTAGATGCCCCGTCCCTGGAGGTGTTCAAGGCCAGATTGGATTGGGTCCTGCGCAGCCTGGTCTAGTATTAAATGGGGAAGTTGGTGGCCCTGCCTGGCAGGGGGGTTGGAGATTCATGATCCTCGAGGTCCCTTCCAACCCGAGCCATTCTGTAATTCTGTGATTCTGTGCCTAATCTTGGTGCTGCCGTGTCTGTCAGTAGGAATAGCTTAAAATAAAATTTAAAAATGTGTTTGTACAGCTAGGAAATATGAAATACCAATTAGTTACTAAACATTTAGAAGCTTGCAAATGTGACTAGAAGCATATCCAGAAAGTGATGAGCTTCCTTTGATAATTTAAACAGCTCATTATTACTATAATTTTCAAGCTGATAGAGAAAAAATATGTATCTTACTTTTCACTATCTGCAGTCATTTCTTCATTTTCAGTCTGAAATAATAGATATGACTTTATTATCATCATTGTTATTGTTATTAAATTCAGTTATTCCAAGTACAGAGATTGCCTGGTTAGCTATAAAGAACATGCTTTTGCCTAGGGCTAGAGCAAAGATTTGACTTCTATTGTCTCAGCTTAGCTGGAATCCAGATTCCTTTTTTTATTTGGGAAAAAAAAAAAAAAAAGGAAAAAAAAGAAAAAGAAAAAAAAAGATTATTGTTGCAGTCTGCAGATGTTTAGGATACCAGAAGAGAAAAACTGATAACATTTTACCTTTTTGATGCATATTTTCAGTAACAATTAAGTGTGACACTGTGATATGAAGTGATATATAATAAGTCAAAAATACTTTGTTTTCTCTGTGAATTGTCCAGGACCTTTGTCCCACGCTGACCGTACACTGCAAAGTGTGCAGTTACAATTCAACAGGATAAATATTGCCTGGTAAGTCTGCGTATCAAACTTTGCCCTTGTTTTGTGCATATGAAATGTAAAGTAGATCTGATGCAGATGAGAAAATTCACAGTTCAAAGTTCTGCAACATACATAAAAGGAGAAGCAGGCCTAGTAGCAGCAAACCCTAGGACATTTCAATGTCCCAGTGATTTATTACTAGGGCAAGTGGAAACATTGCAGACCACAATATCATTTATCATTTAATTACAGATCTCACTGAAACACATAGTGTCTGACCACACAGTGTGGGACCCTCCCTGTGTACTCCCCCACAAAGTAATGTTGTACGATGTGACTATTGGGATAATTTAATTGACAGACTTCCTAAAAAACCTGATCAATCACCTTTAAGTTTAGCATTAGACTTCTAGCATGGCCAAACTTTCTGGCTTCCTTTTCAAAATGACAAACCACTTCTCTTCTGCTGTGGTAACTCCACAGGTGGAATTAGAGGTCAGAGCTTGTCAGAATTTCTATTTTTCTTCATAGGGTATCCTAGATAACCAAACAGGAGAAATGTCTGGGACTCTTGTTTGGTTTCTTTTGAGTGTTATTTTCCTACACTGGAAATCTGTACAGATATTCATCAGTCCCACTGGTATACAAGACACTAGGAAAAAAGGCAGCCCATGAGTTGTACGCAATACTTATGTTTTATTGTCATAAGATCCCTAATTATGTGTGGATCTCAAAATGCCATGAAGAATATTGATTGATTAAGACATACAAGACCCCTGAGAGGTAAGTAAGTATGATACCCTTTGTTCGGAGATGGAAATGGAAGTGTGGTGACTTATTCAAGGTCACACAAGGAGTCTGTGGAAAAGCTGGGAACTTGGGAATTGTGCTCCTAATAAATACCCTATGGAACCCAAAATAGTCCCCTAGAAAATGTTTTTCAAGATTGGTGACAATTGAGAGAAGCCACTGTCTCTGCTGAGGGGTAGAATACCGTGGGATGTAGAGGTTAAATGACTTGTTCTTTAAACTGGCATTACATTGGGAAAGGTTAAAAGTGAGGGTAAGGTAAGGGTGGTTGTAGTTTGCTTTTGCATGAGGGACAGGCTGGAATCTGCCTTGAGCAAATCTTATTGGTGTTCAATTTTAATGTTGTTCATTTTTTTAAACTAACCGGTTATTTGAAAGATGCTGATTGCGATATTTTTGATTGTTTTTCCCTAAACTGTGATTTAATATTTATCTATTTTTAAACAGTTTCTCACCATTCTCTGCTTCCCAGTCTCCAATCATAATTACTGCTCCTTAGACTAAAAATTTATCTTGCGTTAATTTGTGAATTATATTTTCTAGCACTCCCAGGAAATCTGAATTAGGGTCATATCATCAAGCTCATTCTTATTGGGAGCAATTCAGTGGAATTTTTGGCTGAACAAATGGCACAGGACTGGGAATTTAATGTCTTCAAAATAGAAAACATCTTCTCCCTCTACACAATCCTTGCAAGCAGCCTTAGTACAGAGGGGATTTATTAGCAAATCCTGCCAGCTGAGGGCAGCTACGACATCACACTAATTCTAACCGGACAGTTTTAGAGCAAACTGAAGCCATATTACTTCGTGATTTCCTTCCAAGTCTTAATCTTTAACGCGTTTTCCTCATCTTCTTGTGCGTTAAAACAAAAGAGAACAAACCTTGAAACCACGTTGGAGCATCAGAACCAAAGTCAAAGGTAAGGTTAGAGAAGCTGGGCAGCACTCAGCCTGCTGCTCCTCAGTGCTGCCCTCTGTCCCAGCCTCAGCAACGTGTTCCCACCAGATCCTGCGCGCAGCTGGTAGCAGTCACGCGGAACTGGATCGCGTCAGTGACTCAGCTGACTATCAAGAACACTGGTTTCCAAGCAGGTTAGAGAAACAGTTTAACTGTGAGGTCCCAGCGCCGATGCAAGGTGCTCAGCAAGGCAGGACTACCCTATTTAGATGGCAGTGGCCTGGAAAGGGATTAATCCAAACACAAAGCTTTGCTTTATGGCTTTATGTCATACCTGGGACTGGGAGCTCAAGCAATACCAATCAAGAAAACACAATAAATTTTCCTAAGCAAGTGAATTCTGAAATACAAACTATCACCACAGAAATAATGTTTCAGGCTTTTGCAGTCATGTTCAATCATTTCTGATTCCCTGCTTCTGTGATCCTCTCTTGCAGTCTATATGCCTCAGAAGATCCTGGTGCTACTCAGTCTATGGTCTTTCGTTATTCAGAGTACTTTTTTTATGTTTAGTAGTGTTGTTTTTTTAAGCTGAACTGATTTTAGTCACACAACTTGTGTGTGTGCAGAGAAGCAATTCAACATCAGCAGTAGATGCAGGCCTAGTAGGAAAAGATATTTTTTGTTGGAGTATGAGTCTCTGGTGAACAATCACTGCAGCCATAATTTCAAAACATCCAGTCTGATGAAATACTCAGAATATTATTTGCACGTAAAATGTTACTGCCCTGCAGGAGGCTCGTTCAGACTCTGAGAAGCCTCTGCTCGGAGGCAGGGTGGAGTTTCCCAGTGGAAGGGAGCCTCCTCTGGGTCAAGTGCTCATAGCTCCTCTGCCAAAGTTCATTTTATTTTAAGATAGAGTGTTAAATTTAGAATATGGTTTCAAAATTATGTTAAAGTTATCTTTGAAAGAGGAAGATAAGAGAGGCATAATATAATAAGCCATTCTCTTTTGGGGTGCACTGTGTTCACTCATTAGCAGGGATATGCACGTAGCAAATGTTTGAAAGATGTGGCTAGCTTTAATTTGAATAATTAGATGTTAAACTGCGAGATCATGCTTAAATTGTATGTGATCAAGCCAAAAATCGGAAGACTGGGAAATGGGACCTGTACCATGCTCATCTCTCTGACTCATGCATTTTGCACAAGTATCCTCTCTGCCTCAGTTTCCTTGTGCAGGATATGAAGTGAGCAATACCTACCACTGCTCACCTTTTGGAAGGGTTTGATATCTCTGTGAGAATGATCTTATACAGTTATGTTATTACTTACTTAAGGCAGGATGAGGTTTTATAAATGTAGCTGGTTTTAGTATCAGAAAACTTAAAACCTGGCAACTTTATTATAGATGTCTGTAATATTTATAATGTGCTAGAATTCCTAGGAATAACTACAAGGTGAATGAAGTAGAATATATTTAACAACAAACATTCACATCCTTTATTATTGCTGTTTCGAATATATGCCTCTTTTCTTTACCTTACACAAAACACCCCTATTTCCAGTTCCATCACTGCTCTGTTAAGTAATTTGCGAAAAGCTAACAAAGTCTGGCTACATCCTCATAGCGACTGTTTAAACCCATTACTTTCTCTTTTAATCAAATCGCTGTTGTGTCAAAATATACAATTCTTGCCATGAATCTCACTGGCTTGTTACAGTTCACCGGTTGACCTTGAAAATGTTTGCTCTCCTAAGCGTCTTCTCTTCGGCCTCCAGCTAAATTGCTCAAGACCAGGCCTGATCATTTTTCTATACACAGAGACTTCTCATTAACATAAACAGAGCAGCAAGCTTAACTGCAACAAACAAAAATCAGCATTAGAAAAAGAAAATTCAAGAGAGCCTTTGGATGCAGAATGCGTTCTGCAGTATTTAGAGTCCTGCTACATTCAGTCATTTTTGTTAACATTTATATCTTTAATTTTCTGTGGGAATAACCCCTCAACCTCAAAAAGCAATGTTTTATTTCTGTAGCTGCTTTATTCTTCTTCGTGTTTTTCTTAGTTGTATTATTTCCTTTTGAAAATATCTTGAGCCATCAAAGAGCCAAGAAGGGATAGTGTAATGGTGTGCGAACGCCACTTACTCATTAGCATCAAAGATCTGTGCACATCTTAAATGGGGAGTTAAGTGTCAGGGGCTATTTTCATTGTTTAATGTATTAAAGTAAATAAAAATGTATCTAAGATGTGGACACACAATTAGTTTTGAGTTATTTATCTGGAGTTTGTATGGTTTAGAAAAACTCCATCTTCTTGGCTGATCCTGTCCTAATGCATTTAACTTCAGCCATCAGCTATGATTAAACACCTGCTGTTGTGGGGAAACAAAGCACACTAATCCAATATGTATTTCTGACATCTTAAATATCACCCAGTCCCCTGACATCAGGCACAGCTTTTCAGCGGGATGGAATTCCAGAGCATATTTTTCTAATTTATGGATGGACAATAAATCAAAATTAAGCCTTGGGCAATGAAATATACATCAGTGCAGAATGAACTGACTGCAAACTAGGGCACAGAACAGCAGCGGGGAGAGGGTGCATTAATGGAGTCCTGAGCTGCAAACGCTGATGTGAAAATTAAGGAAGTTCCTCTCATATTTTATTTACAGAGAACAAAAAGAAAAAGATAGCAGGAACCAAACATAAGCTTTGTAATCTCCTCTCCACACTGCTCTGGGGGGAATTATCCTGCTGATCCTGATGTCACCATTTTAAATCATGACTGCAAAAGGGATGGCGTAGTGACATTCTGTCTATACAAATCCACTCAGATGCTGAGAGCTTGAAAGTTTAACTGGAATGTAAATTTCTCAGGTCTGCATTCTGCACTGGAGACCCTGTAAAAGGAGTAGGAGGGAAAGTGGAAGAAAGCCAAAGAAGTGTGTGTGTTGGGAATGAAGAAATCATAGAGAGGAGGGAAAAGGATAAAGAAGGAAGTAAGGGGAAAAAAATGAGAGGAAAAATAAGGAAAAGGTATAGGTATAATCTGTAGTGAAATCCTGAAGGCTATATACACATATATATATATTTATATACTCTGCATTACTTGCCCTAGAATCCTTAGAGTTGGAAGGTATCTCTAAAGGTCATCTAGTCCAACTCCCCTGCAATGAACAGGGATATCCACAGCTAGATCAAGCTGCCAGGGCCTGATCCAGCCCTGAAAGTCTCCAGGAATGGGGCATCCACCACATCTCTGGGCAGCCCGTTCCAGTGCCTCACCACCCTCACTGTAAAAGATTTTTTCCTTATATCCAATCTAAATCTACCTTCTTTGAGCTTGAAGCCATTTCCCCTTTTTCTGTCAACACGGACCATGCTGGAGAGTCTGTCCCCTTCTTCCTCTTTAAATATTGAAAGGCAGCTCTCAGGTCACCTTGGAACCTTCTCTTCTCCACGCTGAACAGCCCCAGCTCTCTCAGCCTGTCCTCGCAGGAGAGATGTTCCATCCCTTGGATCATTTCTATGTCCTTTCTCTGGACATGCTCCAACCAGTCTGTGTCTCTCCTGTACCGAGGACTCCACAGCTGGATGCAGTAGTCCAGGTGAGGCCTCAGCAGCACAGAGTAGAGGGGCAGGATGACCTCCCTTGCCCTTCTGGCCATGCTTCTTTTGATGCAACCCAGTTGGCTTTCTGGGCTGCGAGGGCTAATCCCGAGGTAGCTGAGTATCAGAGGGCTCATTTTCAGATGACGAAATCCTCAATACTACAGCAAGCAATTCGGAGTTTTACTTTGTTCGAATGCGACAATGGCTTTGTCTCCTAAGCTTGATAAATAGCATAGACTTTCTTTTGGCTGGAGAGTAAGGTGTTTTACATTGTTTTAAGCAACAGGAATGGAAAGTATAAAAGAAAACAAATTGGTTTGATGAACCCAAAATACTAACCTTAGAGATTCAGAAAATCTGCAACTCCACTAGGTTCTGCCAATCCAAGATTGAATTGCATTAAATGTTGTATATAGATCAACCTTTATTCTATTGCAGTATGTAATTATTCTACCAACAGCTAAATGGTGTAGATTTTTTAATAAAGATCTCATGGAGTGCAACCCACAGCCACTTGTAGCATGGGGGACTTTTCTTCATCTGATATCTTTTGAACATATTATACAGTAAGTGACTTCCTTAATGTGGTCCCCAGTCTGTTGTCCATTCTGTTTACTGGTCCTCAATGAACATTGCTGAGAACACCCACTGCATGCTTTTTGGGTATGTAGGGGGTCCTGTTAGGTGTAGATAATCTACTTTTGCTTAAAATTAACCTGCAGACTGTTGGATACTCCATCCCCAGTCACATCTGGTCAAATAAGAATATAGTGAGCAGTGAAGCGCAAGATGCTTAAATCAGGGCTGGGCTGAAACAAGTTCTAAATACCTGCTGCTTGGGTATCTTTTTTAATTAGTTTGTCTTTGTGAAGTACTGTGAGGTTCTTGACCTGCAGGGAGTCTAGCATGCAATATAGTGATTGTTGTTATTGTTGCTCTCAGCTGGAAGATAATGAAAGTCTCTTGATCTCCTGTACAGCACTGTGCCAGAGAACTGTCCAAATGCAGAAATTAACCTGATCATACCTGCTTTGTCTTTAGTTATGCAAAGCTACAATGGAAGTAGCACATTTAGACATTTTTTTCCAAAGTGAGATTGTCATATATGTTAAAAATCCCTAGCTTTGTCCTGTTCTGGATAGTTGTGAGATTTTTTTTTTTTTTTTTTTTTTTCTGAAATAATGGCTGCTTACGTATTTAAATTTAGGAGAGATTTTTTTTTCTTTTCATTCTCATTTTATAAGTTTATCTGTATAGCTACCATGCTGAATGTTTTTAAGATTGAGGAGTGTATAGTCTGTGAGTTCTGGAAAGCTCTAAGGAGTAACTTATGGAAAGAAAAACACAAGACAAAGCAATAAAGCAATTGCCATCTTTTAAAAATAACAAAACAATCCCATTTCCTTTCCGGCAGCATCCAGCTGGTGCTAGAATATGGCTACTCAAACACCATAGTGCTCTTAGAACTTGTAGTTTTGTCCTTGTGTCAAGCATTATCATGTAATGACTCATCAAGTCTTAGAGCTATTGTATGCCTCACCTGCTTCCAGTAAATGACTTCTTAGAGCTTTCTGCAAGGAAACAAAACTTAAATTCGTCAAATACTTGCATAAGCACATATTAGTAGAATAATAATAAAACAAAGTTAACTTTTTTCATCAATCCAGAAGCTTTGTCACTGCCTTTATGTACAGAAGGAAGGAGTTGTAAAGGTTGAGTACTTTTCAGAAAAAAAGTTGGTTTATGGTTGTCAAAAAAATATTTCCAGAATTTTCTTCTAAGTGTCTGATGCCACCCAAATTAAAGAAAATATTGTCAGCGAGATTAAAAGCTGCTTCCAAGTTACTGTTTGTGCTTTTCCTCTTCACCTTTTCTTTATTGATTAGATCTAGAGATGAAAAAAGCAGATATGCAGCTGGATTTGGGCAGCACACCACAACAATTATTGATTTAAAAGTGGAGAAGTTACACTGTCTCTCTACGTCTTCTTCCACATAAAACACTTGTATTAGATTCAGCAAAGCATAATTCTTAGCTAAGGATATAACATCTATATGTAGCCCATGGATTCAGCTCTCACCTTCCCCTACCAGTGGACAATCAAGCGCCACCAAGCGTGCCCAGCTTTGCACATCTCTCTTGTTCTTACAAGATGACAGTTCCACAAGCCACAGATGTCAATTCAAAATGGAGAAAAAATAAAAGAGAAATCAAAATCTTGGTTGAAACACTGGTTTCTTCAGGACTTTCACACCTAGAATATGGTCAGACATCCTCGTCCAGCACTTACTGAGTAAATTTTAGAGAGTAAAATTATGCTATTACTCAGCAATTGTATTTCTATATCCCTTAGAGAGAAAACCTATGCTTGTGGAGGTGAAGCAGCTGGTTCCCCAGGTTCTTTGAGTTGCTTTGCTCTGGTTTAAATGTCTACACAATTAGATGCTGAATAACCTTCTCATGGTTTTTTGAATGGTATGTGGTTGACCAGGATAATGGATGGAAAATTGCATTAGATTGTTCCTGCCTATTTCTCATTCTCCTATTGACCCGGTCTTGGGATAAGTTAACTCCCCCTTCTAATTTCTGGTTCCCCAGCTATCTCCCCTAGGTGAGGTGCTGTGAACCCTTCTTGAAAAGAACAACAAATAACATTTGTCTTCCTAGTAAATGCAATCTAATTTTCTTCTAAGCAGCAAGAAAATTCTTAGGACATAAAATTAAGGGGAAAGATTAATAAGGTTAATGTACATAAAGTGTTAAACAAGAATTTTCACTTCTTATGGATCTTTCAAGAAAGTTGCTCATAGATTAAAAAAAAGGCCAAAGCAGAGTCAGCAAGCTATTAGCTAGTGGTAGGAGCACTGGTAGTATACAGTCTACATCCTGATCTTGGTTACACTGCTGTGAACGTGTACATGGACTGAATTGATTTTAATCACACAGTTATTATGGAAACAACAAAGGCGATAACATTGCAGTTCTGTTTTAGCAACTGTATAAAAAAGTGTTTATTAGTATGTTATATAGAAATATGGACCAATAATAAGTGTTACAGAAATGCTTAGATGGACAGAAATTATAGATGGTCAACTTGTGCAATCTCTTTTCATGACCAGAGAAGAGTAGTCAAAGCAGCAAAAGGTATAACAGAGCAGTTGGACACCAGAAAAGGAGTTTGACAAGGCTGTCACTTCTGTTCAATATTTATACAGAAATAATAATGTGTATTGCTGTTGATGGTTACCATAGAGGTATTAACATTGGCAGAAGGAGATGTTGTAATCTCAAGTATGCTGATGACATCCTTATTGCTGTGTCTGTGGTTTCTAGCACTGGTAATGCTAGAAGTGCCTGAAGCCAGTGCAGGTTCAGATGCTGTGGATGACAGTTGACAGCAGCATTACTGAATGGAAATGAACAGGTCGAGCAAGTAAAGGGGTTCTTTTCCTTAAAGCTGACAGAAAAAAATGGAATTTGCTACATTCTCACCAGCGAGTAAAAAAAAAAAACCAAAAACCAAAAAACAACAACAACAAAAACCCCCCAAGTTTTCAATGGCCTATCAAGCATGCACAATAATTTGATTCATATTATAATACACACAAACAGAAGCCTTTAGCATCCATTCATTGGCATGAAATCCAGCACTATTAAGCAGAATAGTGCAAAATCAATGCTCTTCCTGAAGCCATTCACCAACTTACTGTCAGTTTGATGGGATCTTCAGCAGAGCTTGTGTCTTCTGCTGGCACATTAGATATAAGTGAAGCCGGGTTTTGTTTGCGAGGACAATAAAATCAAAATAAGCAGAGTCCCAAGCTTTAACCAGAAGAGGTGAAGATCAACATACACAAATGCATCTACTGTCAAACTGAGTTAAGGCCAGAGTGATGACGACAATATCTCATCCTGAGGTGAGAGTGACAACAGATTGAAGGAAGGTGTCTTTCCACATCTGTAAGTGTTTCCTTCACAGTTACTTGCATTTTGTGTTTGGATTTTCTGACAGGCGTATTGTGAGGGAAGAAACTGAGATTCACTGGGGAAAATAGCACCTTGCATATGAATAGAAAAATTCTAGAGCAGTATGTGTAAAACTAATCTATTGAGGAATTCGTGTGGCTGAAAATTAGTAACCAAATGTTATATTTCAGTACTTTTTTTTTTTAATATATATTTTTGGACCAATCACATAGAAATGTAAGTTCATGTGTTCAAATCATAGGGTGCAGAAGGCCAATTAATATTTCATCCTGCATTGCACCATGTGTTGTACAAATGAACAATCCCAAGGAATTTGTAATCATAGCAGTTGTGTAAGAGTGAATGTATCTTTGTAGACATACCTTTACAGACATTAAAGGACTGTTCGATGGATGAAGAGCTGGCTGCAGGGTCAAGTCCAGAGAGTGGTGGTCAATGGCTCAGTGTCTGGATGGAGATCAGTGACAAGTGGCATCCCACAGGGGTTGGTGCTGGGACCAATACTCTTTAATACCTTCATCAATGACATTGACAATGGGATCAAGTGCACCCTCAGCAAGTTTGCTGATGACACCAAGCTGTGGAGTGTGGTTGACACAATAGAGGGATGGGATGCCATCCAGAGGGACCTAGACAGACTGAGCTGTGGGCCAGGTTAACCTAGGGGTTGAACAAATCCAAATGCAAGATCTTGCGCCTGGGTCGAGGTAACCCTCACTACTAATACAACCTGGGGGATGAACGGATTGAGCGCAGCCCTGTCAAAAAGGACGTGGGGGTACTGGTGGATGAGAAGCTGGACATGAGTCAGCAGTGTGCCCTCGCAGCCCAGAAAGCCAACAGGATCCTGGGCTGCATCAAAAAAAGCGTGGCCAGCAGGGCAAGGAAGGTCATCATGCCCCTCTACTCTGCGCTGCTGAGGCCTCACCTGGACTACTGCATCCAGCTGTGGAGTCCTCAGTACAGGAGAGACACAGACCTGTTGGAACATGTCCAGAGAATGGGCACAGAAATGATCCAAGGGATGGAGCATCTCTCCTGCGAGGACAGGCTGAGAGAGCTGGAGTTATTCAGCGTGGAGAAGAGAAGGTTCCAAGGTGACCTGAGAGCTGCCTTTCAATATTTAAAGGGGAGCTCCAGGAAAGAAGGGAGAACAAGGGGAAATGGCTTCAGACTCAAAGAAGGTAGATTTAGGTTGGATATAAGGAAAAAATCTTTTATAGTGAGGGTGGTGAGGCACTGGAACAGGCTGCCCAGAGATGTGGTGGATGAAAGTCTCCATTCCTGGAGACTTTCAAGGTGAGGTTGCATCAGGCCCTGGCAGCTTGATCTAGCTGTAGATATCCCTGTTCATTGCAGGAGAGTTGGACTAGATGACCTTTAGAGATACCTTCCAACTCTAAGGATTCGATGATTCTATGATTCTATGATTTAAAAAAAAAGAGTGAGAGAATGGGTAAGAGTATGTTAGCAGACCGGATTTATTCTGTGTTTTCATAAAAGGGAGGTATAAAATTGTTTAAAGCTAAGCTTATTTTGCAGCAATACATTAAATTTGGAAATTTTATTAGGGCATTTGAAAACATTTAGACTTGTTTTCTGTTCATGGAAGACCTTCTTGAGCTTCCTTCATCATTATCAAAAAAATTCTTCCACATTTTATTCTTCATCTTCCCCATGTTATGAAGCCTGTTCTGAAAGTAATGCCATGTATGTTATTATGCTGGCCCACAGTCAGGGGTGGCTGTTGGTGGTACGGCAATAGAGACTGAACCTTCTCACCAATATTCCGTTGCATTTTGTTGCTGTGTGACAGATGGCAGCAGAGGGGCAGTCTGACTAAATGGCTTCTGACATTGGAGTGTGTATGAAGCAAAAGTGTGTCACTGAATACCTCCACGTGGAAAAAATGGCACCTGCAGACATTCATCGATGTTTGCTGAATGTTTATGGATACTAAACAGTGGATGTATGCACAGTGAGACAGTGGGTGGTGCGTTTCAGCAGTGGTGCCAGCAGCAGTGGGTTATCTCTGCTGGTGCAGATTTTTACAAGCGTGGCATGCATGCTCTTGTTCATCGCTGGTGAAAATGCATAGCCAGTGGTGGTGACTATGCTGAAAAAAGAGCGTTTTGCAGCTGAGGCTTTGCTCTATCAAATACTGTTATTGTGCTTTTTGCATCTGTTGTAGTTTCCATGGAAGTAAATACGATGCATTACATTTGGAGAAGCCTGTATAGAAATTAGTCGATCAATTGGACAAAAGGTTTGTACATATGGTCTCTTAGCAATATAATTAAAAAAATAACAGTACAAGAACTGGAGATGGATTCTCGTAGATAAACATTATTTCTTTTACATGACGTGGTATGATACATGCAATCTTAAGAAGGTTTTTGCGTTATTGTCATGGGATAACTATAACACTGAGATATTGGTCAACAGATCAACTCTACTTTAATCTTGTATCTTTCAGGTAACAATTGTACTGAAGGCCCCACTGCAAAGTTTTTAGTGCAGGTTTGTTCATGCTTAGTCTCGGCTGAAGCCTGTGGCGTGGTGGCTTGTGTTCCATGTTATTCTTAATCAAATTGACTAGATTAGGACTGCACAGAACTTCAGGTAATCATGCTGTTATTGCTATATCAGATGTGAGGGCAGAAACAGACGTACCTCTAGATTACACTTTAGATTATTCTCAAAAATAATAATTCATTTGCATATGAATTTATATAAGAACTGCTTTCTTAATTTTGAAGGAAAGAGTTCTAGAAATGTATTGTCTTTTTTTGAACCATAATTTGCTTAAGTAGACCTGCTTCCATAATGGATGAATAATTGCTTTCATACTTAATAATCTGGTGTTTGTGTCTACGGTCTATAATTCTAGTATGACTGGAATTGCTCCTGCTTCCACATGACCACCCTTGCAGCTTGTGTATTGCCTCCTTACATCCTCTGAATTACAGCCTGATGTACGTAAGCAAATAAAACCTGTGCCTGTTTCCGTTGGAATACAAGATTGTAAGCTACAGATATCCAGCAAGTACTTCATGAACGCTTCTTTGAGCATAGCACAAAGTGAGCATGGTGCACAGCAATTAGTTCCAGGAGGAGCTCTTGGAAATGATGTTTGTGTAAAAGATTACAGTGAAAAAATGAGAGGCAACAATAAACACTTTGTGCTCAAATTAAACAGGAATTTTTCACTCACATTTATAGGTTAGTACTTATTTTATTTTAAACTTCTTAAATTTATTCCTCCCCCTCTTGTTTAGTATTTTATTGAGTTTTTCCCCTATTGCAACAGATAAATGTAAACAGTGTTATGGTAAGAACCCATTTCGTCTGAATCATCATAATAGTTTTACGTAGCTGAAACCTTTGAGGACTTGTATTTCTCTCTCATAGAGTTTCTTTAAAAGCTGTGTTAGTGACTATTGGCTTGAAACCTTTGATTTGTATCTACTGCCATACCTATCAGTGAACAACTGTATTGGCATAACTGTTGGGATGGCCAACAGTGAAAAAAGAGGTGAGAACAAGCTATCAGCGTCAGGAGAAGTTGTTACTTCTTAATCTGCCTTCATTGCTAAAGCAAGAAAGAATGCTGTGGAAGAGCCGAAATCAACATTCTTCAGTGTTTCAATTAATTACAAACTCACACATGTAGGCACATCCCCACGCAATCAGATAAGCTGCCTTTGGGGCAATGCCTGCCTGAAACATTCCAGGTGTATGAGCATTGGACAGGCTGAAAGGCTTTCTCCTCCTCCGGGACATGTTTCTGAAAACAACTTTCACTGTTGCAATGTGGTTTGTGGTGCACTGGTGTTGGTGAGATCAGCCTCAATATTAGGCATTCTTCTGCAAGTTCCACTGGAAATTTCTTTCTGCTGGAACGGTTACCTTCAAAAAAAAATGTTATATGGAAGACAGAGGTAGTGTAGCTGCTAGCTTGTGACTGTAGAAGTGAGCAGGATACCCAAAGGGTTTTTAGATCAAAATATGTAATTCATTTCTTTGACTAAGTTCACCAGCGTTGTTCTACCAGGAACCATTCTGAATGCAAAATCATAAAAGAAAAGTCCCTGAAACACAGAAAAGATACAGGGAAGCAGATAATGAGATTTTTTTGTGTTACAGAAACTTCCATATAGATGGATGTAAAGGTCCCCGAGAGACAACCATGATTTTGTCTATATACATTACTTTCATTATTATCTATTTCATTTCAAATTAAAGCTCTTCATTAAGAAGTATTATCAGATTATTTCATTGCATCCAATTCTTACAATTTTTCCATTTTCTATTGAATCTGGATATTCATGTTTTAAAATCCTCTTGAAGTAGACCAGAGTAGGCTCCATCAATCTGGTTTAGATTTATAGACAGATTTTCAGGGCAGCAGGTCTTCAAATACATGGCAAAACAGATTAGATTGAGCCTAATACTATATGAAGCACTACAAGTTCTTCAATTCTACTTATAATAAATTAAATTAGAAAACTACCTCTTAAGCAAGGGCCAAGTTTTGTCTTAGTATCCTAGTTCTGTGAAAATACTTGCATAAAAACAGAAAAATCAGAAGTATGTTTCAGAAACATCAAGGGAATTAATTTTATATGGAAGAAGTAATGAACTGCTAAAATGAAATGGACTTGGAGTAGGAGGAAAGCAATGGGTTGCTTTGTAGTTTTGGTCCTGCAAATGTCCTTTTTAGGTAAGAAAATAAAGAATACTGCATGATTTGTAGTAATTTGTTAGATTTAGTACTGTATTGAAGATTTATTATATTTTCAGTGAAGTAAGACAAAATGATCGTCTGCGGTATGGGCTGGAATAGAGAAAATGATAAGAAAATAATTGATTCTTCATAAGTAGATAAATGAGTGCGTTCGCATTTTGTGTGTTCATTACTTACAACATTTATACATTTATGAATAAGCATGGTAAATCTACTCACATGCATTGATTAGCTACATATTCACTTGGTAACTCTTTCTGTCATACTTACCTGTACTCTACTTTTGTCCGTCATGTAAATAATCATATAAGTGTTAATAATCATCCCTGGGGAGTGAGTTACGGGATGGAAATATGTATCACACAGCTACCATTGTATGTGGTTGTCTTTCACATACACACAAAGTAAAGGTGGCATGATGAGCAGGATAGTCCTTTTTATCACTTCACATTCGCTCCCTCCAAGACCACCAGGCTCCACTGTGCCGTAGCCTGTTAATTGCTCTGATGACCATGGGAGCTACCTAAAACACAATGGCTAATCAAATTTTGCATTACCTCCACGATGCCCAACAGTCCAAGGATGAGCTGTCGTCCTGCATGAGGCTAGTTGGAATAAAAAGCATCCATCGAGAAAGTAAGGGCTCTGATGATATTGTTACCTAGGCATGTGAACTGAAGAATAAAGAAAGGGGGAGTTGTGAATCTGAAATCGTTCATTTTGCTGCAGGTAGGATTGGGGGTTTCTTTGATAGACGCAGGAATTTTGTGCCAGGCAGAATTACGTACCGATATGCTTTCTAGTCATCTGTAGTCTGATAAGCGGCAAGTATTAATGAAAACAGTGAAATTTTGCTATGGATCAAATCTGTGAATAACAGCAGAAGCATTTACATTCATACTCATGGCAGCAAAATAGATAACTTTTCCTTATCTATATACCTATACATATTTGCAGCTCTAACTATGCTCCACAGCAAGTGAAAAGCAAAACTCTCAAAGTCAACAAGGGACTGCTGCATTTTGCAGATAATATCTAAAGACATTTATATCAGAAGAATCTGCAGAATTATATTTTTGTATTAGACACTTGATTTAATGCTATCATTTTTTTCTTGAGAACAATTTTATTATTTCACAATCAGAGTCATCAGTTTAAGTTCATCTAAAAAAAAACAGACATTAGCATATTCATTACCATGGTGACCTAACTATATCTTAGAGCTGCGGTAAATTAGATTCACATTTCAAGGGTTTTACTCCTATTTAGCAACATTTGCAATTGTAAAACTGTGCCTTTCCTCAGCAATAATGGTAGATGGCATGAGAAAATTTTGTTCTAAAATTTTCTTTAAAAATTTGCTTTTATGCCTCTTAGCAGAAACCCCAAAAAGAATTACTACCTTTGTATTCTGCATAAATGTAGAACAGCACCGTGTCATGCAAAGTCAGACATTGACTAATTACGCTACGCAATATATTGTTGTTTTTTGTAAGATACATTGCTTTGGTCTACTCTTGTCATGAGGTGCGGTCTTTTCTCATGTAGGGAAATGCAAACTTGCTGCAATCTGTTTTATGGTTCTTCTTTTTGTACTCCACCACACCTTCTTCCCCAAAATATGTATTGCCTTTAGGTTTACAGAGAACTGGACTGGGCCAGTGACTTGAAGGTCCACTTCCAGGAAGTACTTCGACTGAATTTTTAAGGTAATCTAATAAATTTTGATGGAAGCTGTGTGTTTCAACACACTGGTCTCCTCCAATAATCTCAGCTGCACAAGTGGTGTTGATGATACAATTTTCTGCTGAATCACAAAGTAATAGAAATCCATGCATGTTATTAGGGGAAGTCCTGTCTGCAGAATAGTCTGTAAAGTCATGTCCTGCCAGCTTGTGCTCATCATTTCCATAGGGAAAAGGAAGGGAAGCATTTTTCTTTGGGACGATTGTATATGAAGAAAGTATGTGGGTGACAGCTACAGAGTTTAAGAAACTCTAACATTTTCTTCTCTCTACAGTTTCTTCTTGGCAGCAGTAGTTGTTTGTAGCTGTAAATGGCTGAGTCATAGAGAGCTGTCTTTCTCAAGCTATTGCACAATAGACAGGTGATCCCTACAAAGCATTTTGTTTCCCTTCTGAGACAGAAAGTGTTATTATGAATGTAAGATACTATTATTAAAATTATATCAGTTTTATGTCAATGTCACTGTATTACTGGAAATCAATATCCACATACTTCGGTAACTTCTGTTTGTATGTGACAATTTATTGAGTATAAATAAGGAAGCGTCCCTTCAGACCACAAAAAATATAACCTTTAACCTCCCAGAGAATACTGCAGATCTGTTCCTCTACAAAGAATGAGGAATTATGAGATTTAAAAAGGTTGGCCTCTGTTAAGAACTAACATGTGCTGGATGGGATATCTTTTCAAAGCACTTTTTCTGAGGGAGTAAAAAAAGCTGTTTAAATATTGCATTTATAACATTTAAAATGATATTTCATCATTCCTTTCCCAGAGAATGATAGCGATACTAGAGCAAGTGACAGAAATAACCTTTTAATAGAAGTGAATTTTTATAGTAGGACTGGATGGCTCAGGATATTAGTAATGGAACATAGAACCTTTCCCTTCTAGCTCATCAGTTCATGTCCATACCTGGCTGGTAAAGACCCAAAATTATTGTCATCAGATGGCTGCTTGGGGGCCCAGAGGAAATGAGTTGGTGGTCTTGGTCCAGTCACTGGCACTAATTGCCATCCTTGTCGACATCCTCGTTAGACAGGCGTAGAAGCAGCCCTGCCTTAATGAACTATTATATAGGCCTTCCATTATACCCCTACACTCACACATCCGAATGCTTTCCAGATATCAGTCAGATTGTCACCACAACACCACTAGTCAGCAGGGACATACCTACTGGAGAAGCAGTGCACAGAGCCCCTGTGCTTATTCAACGGGGTGCTGGAGACAAAGGTGACATCTAGATACTGCTTTCCTGTTACAACCCAAAGTGCAAAGCCACCTCCCCGCTTCACCTGAGGTGAAGGCAGGTGTGTGATGGAGAATGGGCACTGGAGCTTTTTGCCCCTGTGATGCTTGCTTGATAAATACTTCCAAGCATTTGTATGTAATTGTGCTTGGGGAAGATCCTGCCACACAGAAATTTACAGGGTGCTAGCTGGGGCCTGTGTTATTACAGTAGATGTATTTTGAATAGCATGCAGAACAAACTTGCCCGAACAAAATAGAAGTCTGTATTTTTGTGAATAGGATGGTTTGTGACTGATGAGGCTTTTTTTCCCAGTTTGGCATAATAAGCAATTTACTTCCTTACTGATACGGTTATTGTCACAGCTTTTGCACTAGTGTTTGATAGCATTGATTAGTTTGTGCTATGCTAATTTTTAGCACAAGGAGGGAATTGATTTACTTCAAGCTTAGTATATTTTAGCACTGAAGTGGAAATAATTCCATTGAAAATATGGAAAATGAGCAGTCACCTTAACAATTGAATAAATGACTTGACATTTGTGGGGCTAAAGTATTCAATAGATAAGAAGATTTTCATATTAAAAATAAATCATTGGCCTACCTATTATTTTGCTAGGCTTGGAATCATGAATAAAGGGTCTTCCACAGAAAGAGAGAGAAGAATATTGATTGTGCCTCTGTATTAAAAAAAAAATAAATTAAATGGGTGGCATTTCCCAGTTCCTTATGGAAAAAGTCAGTGCTTCAGTTATGGTCAGAATAACTCAATAATTTCTAAAGCAGTTCTTCTGCCAAGAGGTCGTAGATAATGTGATTCCCTGTTTCTTCTACAGATACTGGGTACAAATTGTCTAATAGGGATTCATATACAAATTATCCACCACTTGGAAGCATGCTCCCATTCAACTGTGCTGATAGAAAGTGAAGAAACCTTGCGCCAATCAGGAGGGAAATAACAGAGGAGTGGAATATATCTGGGGAAAGAAGAAAAAAGGTTACAGCCATAAAACTCTTCTAGCAAAGGCTGCTGTTAGGTCTAGTGGAGCAAAACTTAACTGTGAAACAAATATTACTTATAAATCTTATAAAACCGAGCACACAAGATGTTATAAAAAATCTGAAGAAGGCTGTCAGTCCACTATGTATTTGTTTTGCTTTTTATGACTGCTTCTCTACTTAATGCTTTTGTCCACAGGGCCCCTCCTTACACAAGGCAGTGCAAAGGAATGATTGACTCCAATCCATCTATTCACAACATCACACGAGAAGAAAAACAGGGATGAGGACCATGACTCTGGTCTCAGCCCCATTCACTTCTTTAGGCATACACCCTGAGACAGAGATTGCATCTGCTTTCTCACAGCCAGAGGAATGGCACGCATGATCCTCACTTTCTGTTTTCTATCTTTGACATATAAATTGGCGTACATCCTCCTGTCACTGGGATTTTGTAAAGGTAAGTTCATCTTTGTTCATAAATTCCAAAGCAAATACTATAAGATAATATGATAGCAGAAGAAGCTTGGAGGAAAATTAATAATAGCGTATTTGGTGTTGGGTTTGGATGGCTTATAGTAAATAATGTAAGTCACAGATGAGTGATGGGAATAAAAGAAATAATGAGCAACCACACATTCAGTGCATTGAATGAGACCTCTTGTAGAAATAAGTATGTTACCATATAATTAACGTCTGCATCATAATGCATTTCTATACAGAAGGAAGATTAAATTTACAGAGGAAACCTTTGTTCTAGTCTTTTCAGTCATGATCTTATGGCCTGAACATGCTTTTGAAATAAGGGACTTTGAAGCGGGAAATTTTCATTTCTAATTTTTATACATCATCGTAATGTCAACAGCAATAATGTAGAAAAGCTGCTTATCAGTGCCCAACATCTTCCTGCCCCATTAGGGTTAGATATGTTGTGACAGTAAGTTTATTCCAACATTGACTTTTTCAATGCTACAGCAACAGCAATAAATCTACTAAAACCCATCACATCTGCTGTATTTCCCATGCTCGCAAAGCACGTTGCAAACCCAGGCTCTTGTGCTCCATGGCCTGTGGCCTCTGTGCAGCAAACCTGCTTAATGTTCCCTCACTGAGGCACAAACACAGCTGTCCCACATACACCTTGCCCAAAGTCAGAAGGTATCTGTGATGTCTTCTGTGGATGCAGGTTCCTGTAGGTGACACATCACCATCATAAGGCTCATGGCCTAGCAGTGCAGTTTCTTGAAATTGCTTGCTGTTGCTGTAGCAGTTGGATAAGTCAGTGCATTTCAAAGGTCTGGAAAGACAGCTGCATTGAGAGCGCTGAGGCTTCATTATGGAACTGTAGCCTGTTTGTAGTCTTGGGGAAAGGCAGAAGAGTATGGCCTATTCAGAGAGATGGCTCTGTTCACTTAGATAGCTGGGACTCCTCTGCTCCTTTGAAAGCCAGCATTGAAAGAGTTGCAGGAGCCAATGCTGACTGACATTGACATGTCCCGGATCTTCTGCAAATTAAGTAATGATTTGATGGGTTTTTCTTCAAATGGTCCATATCCTAGCACAGCACTGAAAACCAGACCATGGTTTCTCTTCAGTTTTGGAGGTAGACATTTCTCTAATTGCAATTTACTACTTGAACATCATTACAGCTGCCCAATAGTACTCTCTGAAGAGAAAAACAATCTTGTAAGACCAGTCTAACTGCATCATCTGAGGTTGCAAGTTGTTTCTTGAATGTGAAACACTCTTCACACATTTTCAGGCAAAAAAATTCCACATTTAGCATAAACAATGAGGCAGTTGTGGAGTTTGCCTAATATTGTGGTTTTGCTAATTTTCTCTGTTCTCTTTCACACTCTTCCCCTCAGGGTATATTTTCTTAGACAGGAAGTATAACAAATTCACCTTAAAAAATGCAAGAATAATTTCATTTGGTACATAAAATGGACTGATTTTCAGAAAGTGCTGAACATCTACTCTAAAATTTGGGCTGCTTCCAAATGTTAAATAGATAGAATTACTAGTCACTTTGAAAAATTAGGCTTAAAATACTAGTATCATTAAGTTTGTGGCAGATGAGTAATCCAATATTTTAAACACTGGACATAAACTAATACAAATGTAGTAAAGTGTCTTCAAAATGTAGATAAATCTTTTTGCAGTATGCTATGTGTCTGCTCTCAGATATAGGAGAACGTGTTGTTGTTTATCCTGTCAAGTTTGTTAATGTCCACATTAAAGGATGTCCAGTTACTTCCTTTGCATGATAAATTCCTAAAAATATAAAAAGATAGGAATCAGTGTAATCTTGTCCTTTACTGAGAATAGGAATTTCAACAGTAACATCATTATGTACAGGTAAAGTAGTTCTTCCTGAACTGGAAAACTAAAATGTGGTACATGGCAGAACCTAGTATAAAGGAGATAAAGAACATTTAGCACAGCCAGCCCCAGAAAGGGCCAGATCTTACCAGTGAAGTGATACATCATTTACACCAGTCTCATAAGGACTATAAGTAGAAAGATATTTTTATTAATTGCTATGTTTTCTTCACTTGGAAGAGAAGGTGCAAAACATATTTTGGATTGAAGGAACAAGGTACAAAATTGCACTGGGCACCTGCACTGTCAGCATGGCACTGGAGCACTGTTCTGATTTTCAGACACTTGACAAAGGAATATCTAATGAAAGGGCAAAGTGCAGCTCAGAACAAAAGTAAGCACAAACATTATTTCAAAGGTGTTCTCTGGCATTAAAATACATACAGCTCCTGGGAGGTTAATTATTTTAGGACTGTTTGAGATAGACTTGAGTTGAACAAGAAGGAATTCCAGTCTACACCTAGAGTCTTTCAAGCACCAGATCTTACATAGACAGTAAATGGTGAGTATTGATTACCACAACTGTAATCAGAACAACCACAGATTGCTGTAGGACAGCTATAGAATTACAGAGGAACAACTGTACCAATGCCCAGAGAGATATTAGAAACTTCCTGCACTGACTTATTTGTGCTTGCCAATTTGTTTCCTTTATTAATCTCTTCTACATTTTTAGAAAGTATATGCTGCATAAAGTCATCTGTCTTAGAGTAAGCTTAAGTGGGGACAGAGGGGCTGTACAGAGCCACTGCCAATCTACAGAAAGAGAATTCTTTGCTAGTAGGTGGCTATTCACCTCTTGCCCAATCATTTTTAAAAAAAGTTTTCACATTTTAGTTTCGCTGGTTACAGACCTAATGCCCCTCTCTTGGGTCACATAATGAGAATTAGAGGCATATTTCTTACCGCAGTGTTGAGAGACCATTTTCTGGCAGTTAATTAATGCTCCATTCTTGCCTAGACTCAGAGGAATTTCAGTCTTCTTATTACTTAAAGAATTTTTTTTAAATGAAGGCAGCCTTTTTCAGGGAGAAGTTATATCCTTGATATTTGAGGTATGATTGTTTCTTCTTCTATTTCAGATTTCTTTAGATGCTTCTTTACGATGTTAAACCTTTTGAATGACATTCTCTGTAATTCTTGTAATTCTAAGGAATCAAAGAATTTACAAATCACAATGCCTTGCAACATTTTTGTGTTGTTTTTCAAAAGTCTTATCTATTTCAGTAGTAGAGGGCCAGCTGATGTAAAAGGAAAAGATAAAGAAAAGGAAGAATATGTATGGCAGTGGGAGAAGTCTGATTTACTTCAGTTTGATAGTAGTAGATCTGGATACAATTGTATGTAATCCTTGATATAAAACCCAAGTGGCATCATCAGGAGCTGGGCGGAAGACGGTCTGTAACATTAGTTGAGTTTTAATTTAAAGCATGTAGATTTGTTATCACATCAGAGTAGTAACAGATGTACAGTAGTAGATCGCAGAGGCAACACAGAGCAGAGATTGCTTTCACATGCTTTATGCCTCTTTTGATCTGCCTGTACTCAGAATGCACAAAAAAAGGTGATCTAGGTTAACCTATAGATTTGGAGTGAGAAACACATACAGAATGGCCTTGAGAGACTTGTAACAGGACAGCGGAGTAGCGGGAAGTGCCAGCATTTGAAAAAGGCAGTGTCTCCTGATCTCAGCAGAGTCCGGAAGCTCTTGCTTTTCTGGAAGTAGGGTGGTCCCAATCCACTGGTACACAACATATTTCCTCTCGCTGAGTTTACTTTCAGAGTGTCTCACTGAGTTTCCTCCAGCATGACTGAGCTCTCATTTGTCAAAGAAAAATGAAGTTTGGCATACCGCCCTTACTTGTTGCCACTTTCTCAACTAGAGAATTCAGTCCTTTGATGTCTTTTCATAAAGATGAGGCTATATCCACTACCTTCTTTAGGTGTAACTTCTCAGAAAAGAAGTCACTCTGCAAGGCATTTTGATTACATTACTTTCTTTTCAGGTAACTGATGTTACTTGAGCAAGTGATCAGATTGGATGATCACCAGAGATCTCTTCTAACCTCAACCATGTATTTGTGTGGTTCTGTGATTGATTCTGTCACTACGAAAACAGTAAAAGTTTGTGGCAGTGAATCCTTGTTAAGGAATAAAGATGTGAGAATTGGGAAACCCTGAGTGCTGATCCAAATATTAACAAGAGTGTATTTTATGGTTTGGGGAAAGTCATTTTGCACCTTGATGATATTAACCATATCAGTAATTATGAATATTCTTACAGAATCTGCTCCGCTACTCTGTTGTGTGGATTAATTAGCTAATGTTTCTTTGGTGATTTGCATATGTAAATGATGTATGAATGCTAAATAGTTATTAAACTGTAATTTGCCACTGGAGCTTACATCACATGGTAAGGATCACTTTCTTTTCCAGTGCATAAAGGTTAATAGGCTCTGCTCAAGAGTAGACCTTGTCACCACTACAAAACAACAGCTGATTGTCTTCAGTCTTGTTTTCCATAGTCTTGGAGGGCATTTAATCGAAGCATCAAATTGTTCTTAAAAATGCAAATCCTGTCTAACACCAGCATTTTGTATAAAATTTACTGTAAACTTTTTTGTCTGGTCTCTGCTATCCCGATAAGAGAGTTTTTTTCCTGTTTTTGCTCAGTGATAGAAAAGAATATGTAAAATGGTCTAGTATGTTTTGTGCTATTCTTTTTATTTTTTTAGCAAAAATCGTGGAATAGATCTTGCATTATGCATCAACATATCATTCATGTGATGCCTGATTTTTCTCAGATACAGGATATCTGAAGCTCCAACTTACATACCATTTCCCTATCAGTGCCATCATTGTGAAAACAAGCAGCTTACAAGCAGCAGATCTCTGAAACTTGCACCATTTCAAGGGGAAAGACCTGGGTGAAAATAAATGGTTATGTTTTCAGCCAGAAATAAATAAGGCATGGACTATGGCTCTCTCATCTACAAGTGAGTTTTATTAAGGAGTTAGAGCAAGCTCTAGTTTACAAGATATTCAGAACCATATGTATGCATTAATTAAAGGAATGTGGAGGAGGAGGAGGGGATCTGAGAAAATAACAAAGCAGCAGTGTATGCGTGCAATGATTTTTCATTCTGTTTCGCTTCAGCTCTGCCCCTGCAACAGAGGATCTAATCAATCTGCCGGCTATTAAGTTTGTTAATTGATAATGCATACTAATTAGGCTGTGCGCAGTTACTTAAGAGACTTTGCTAAGGTGATTGTAGGCACAAGTCCAAATGGAGTTTAAAGTATTCTGTGTGAGGTTAAAACCCATCAACCAGAATAGATGGATTTTATATTATAACAGAAGGCACAACATACCCATAAGTATTTAATGTATTGCACGGTTATCCATTGTTACATGTTCTAAGTCTACTAAACAATTAAAAATACAAAAGCAGCCTCCAAAAATCTTAACAAAATAAAGTATGTTTATGAATATGTGGGCATAGTAAGGAAGGGGAAAACTGTGGTTTGGTATTAAAATAGATACTTATATTAATTGTCACACATCTACGAACAATAGTATGTAGCTCTGCTGCAAGGGAGGAGCAAGCATAATGAGAACACAGCCTAATCTAGCTTTATGAACACTTCAACAATAAGCCACATAAAAGTGGCATGCCTTTCTGCCCCCATCCAGTAGGGTGATAAACCAGTAGTGGCATAACAGAATGAAAAGCATGTCAACCAGCAATTCACAATGCATACATAAAGTCAGAGCTATTGTTTGTATAGATAACACATCACTACAAATCTTAGAGTTTCCTTTCTATTTCTAGTGGTTGTATATTTGCAGTTTGAAGTGCTCCTGACCTTAAGGAAGTCATTTCTTATGTATTAATATTCTTGCCTTCCCTCCCCCACCACCTTCTTCTTTTCTATGCATCATATAAAATGAAAGTTCTTCGCAATATGAATTTGGAGTTGGCAGGCCCTAGTGATGGAGGTAGCAGGCATTTAATTAGTGAGTGAATTGTATTCTTATGGTGTGACCATTGGACCTAAAATCCAAGCTGTAGTGCTTTATTTTAACTATATGAAAATGACCTGGTGCCACAGTTTGGTACCCAGGAAACTATTTTTAAACACCGAGTAGTTAGAAACAAAAAGAAAAAACAAACAGCTAGAGGTAGAACCAATTCCATGTCTCAAAGCCCTGTTGAAGAAGATTCTTTGAGGTATGTCATCCTGAAAGAAGAATTTTTCCAGCAAATATTTTTATTATCTGCATGCAGGCTACAGACACGTTTGGGGCACCAATAAAAATGCTTTGGTACCCACAAATTTGTATAACAATAAGCAGGAATATTACTGCACAGATATTGCAATGATCTCTTCTTTTTCTTTTTCTTTTTCCTTTTCCTTTTCCTTTTCCTTTTCCTTTTCCTTTTCCTTTTCCTTTTCCTTTTCCTTTTCCTTTTCCTTTTCCTTTTCCTTTTCCTTTTCCTTTCCCTTTCCCTTCCCCTTTCCCTCTTTCCCTTTCCCTTTCTCTTTCCCTTTCCCTTTCTCTTTCTCTTTCTCTTTCCCTTTCCCTCTTTCCCTTTCCCTTTCTCTTTCTCTTTCCCTTTCCCTTTCCCTTTCCCTTTCCCTTTCCCTTTCCCTTTTCCTTTCTCCTTTTGAATATGCAAGTTATGTATTTATTTTGTTAAGAATTATGGAAAAAAACTTATTATTTGTTTCATATCATCCATTGGCTTGATTTTGTGCATAGTACCAAGCTGGAGAGACATAGTGACACTCATCTAAGTCAGTGAGCAGAGATATAGAGGAAACATGCACAAAATAATAATTAGATGGTGTTGTGGAAGATCAGGCATGAAGAAGCCTGGTTGTGGAAGAAACCTGGTGAAATCCACTTTTAAGAAAAAAAAATGACCTGCTGATAACCATTTCGACATGAGCAATCCTGTCTTCACACAGAGAGATATGAGTGCAACTTGTGACTAACTTCTCTGGTTTTCTTTCTCTGAGCATTCTGAAGGAGCTGTAATATCTGCTATTTCAGTGCTTTGCATAAGATTCTGTAATTAATAAATAAATAAGAGGAGACGATCTTAAAAGGCAGTCAAAGTAGCAGGGAACTGTTGGCATGAAAGAAGGAGTCTCACTAGACTTTTCTATATCTAAAGGAAGATGCAAGAAAGGTGATGATGGCAGAAATGTAGAAATTCTTATGAATCTGACACTGGAGATGATGGGGCCAGATTTGTCCATCCCAACACAAGCACTTTTCTGAGGCACTTAAATTGAGCTTTTTGAAACTGTGGGGCCTCCTCTGCCTTAATGGGGAAAGATGGGCACTTACAGAAAGTAATTCTGACCCCCTAAGGTCAGAATTACTCTCAGGAGGTTCCTTTTGCGCCATGGACCTTAGAGTGTTCTAGAGGAGGATGTGATTTCTGATGCACCAAAAAGTGTCTAATGTGAGAGTCTAAAGGAAGGTTGGGTGGATCCATATTGACCAGTTTTGCCTGTTTCCAAAGAGCAAAATGATTCAGGGACAATAGCCACATCTATCTATCTATATACAGTATAAACATAAGAGAAATTACACCACTGGTCACTGATTGTATGGTGACCTCACATGTCAGCAACAAATATATGTTCAGAAGAAGTCTATCTTACACCAGCAATAAGCTGATCACTGGTAATTATGAAAGAAGCTAGATGAATAACTTTATTGATTAGCTCTGAAGGGGAGCCTGCAGCAAGGTACAGCATGGGCTCTTATATTTTGATGTGTGGTTGAAACACTCAGAGTTCGCTTAGCCATTGAACAGCGTGCTTTAAAGGCTGCCCTCTGAACAAAATAAAAGGACAGGGCAGGTTAAATCATGCTATGCCTCTTCAAGAGACCTGCCTGTTCCAGGAATATTGCACCTGCATTATTGAAGAGGATTCTGCTGTGACGTCTCTCTTTAGTGCACATCAGTGAGATTTTAGCCCATAATGTCAACTAAAACGAAGCAAATAGTAGGAAAAATGTTCCGCGAATATTTGCTCAAAGTGGAAAGTGGATTTCAATTAGAAGATGTTTGCAATGCTTTCACGTTTGCTTTCCAGGAACACTTGAGTGCTCAAGCTTTATTAGTATGAATAACTCATGAAAAAGTGAATGCGACCTCAAATATTCACCAAAAGCAGATTTTGAAGAGAAAGTTCACTCAAGAAGTGTGTGACTAATTTTGAATAAGAAGTACATCTGAGAATTTTACAGTGTTACTATCTCTTTGTGGGCAGTTTGCAAAGAGAAATAAAGGTAACATCTGTAGAATAATTTTCAGCAAATAAAATGTTCACTCAGCTCTAATGTAGAAAACCTCCCAGTGCCACAGTCATTTCTGTAAGGATAATATTCAGTGTTTCTGTATTGTATTGTTATGAGATGAAATTTTTACCTTGTTGCCTATTCTTCATAGAGCACCTAAGTCTCCCTTAATAAAATTTGAGATTGTTTGATACCCTCAGGACTGGATCCCTGATCACTAATTCTTGCTAGTTTATATTTTCTTGCTGTAGTTATTATAAGTTTACACTTTTAGAAAATTGTGTCTACTCTCCCACTTCTGTCAGAGAATTTTTCTTCATGAGCCAGATGAAATGTACAATGTTAAATTATTTTTTTGTTGTTGTGCATATTTTTTACATTATGCAATTCCTTACTATATTCTATAGAACTGTATTTGAGATTAAACAGATGCATTTTTAAAGATAAAAAAGTCTTCATGAACTTGCTGGATTGTAGTGTCACAATTCAGCATGAGTTGACATTTTGTTTCAGTGGGACTCCTTTCAGTTCAAGGAACTATTTAATATAAGCAATAATGTAATCCTCTGATTTTAATCAAAATATAAATATTGCAGCTAAGGGCAGAGAACTTAGAAATGAGAAGAGCTTTGCAGGATACATAATATTGAAAGTAATCCCAGACTACAAGGAAATCAAACAACATCTGAATATGAATTTTCAGAATTTCCCCCTCTCCATCACATCAACTACTTCTTTTTACTCTCTCGTTCTCTTTCTGATTCCTCCTATCCTCTTTCACAAGGGGAGAAGGAATGTTATTGCCATCTACTACTGCTAACACTGATATAGAAGGTACAACAAGGGGCTTCTCACTCTGCATGTCATGCTCCTACATCTTTATACAGCGCCAAAAGAAAAGAATGAAAAAAATAACCAAAATTATACAGAGAGGAGTATTCTGTCTTTCACTAAATACCATGCACAAAAGAAAATTATCAGCATTCAGTTTACTACTCCAGTGTGAACTGAATTGTGTGGATTTAAAAATGCAAAGATGAAGATGAATGAAACTATCTCGTGCTTAGCGATCAAATATAAAATAAACATTTGCCTAAAATGATTGCTGTTGCTTAATATGTTTTACAAGAAATAAGATACTCTACTGTAACATTTCTCAGAATATGTAATGCTTTGTTTTTCTACAGTACTATTTTGCTGATCATTAAAATATTAAAATGGATCCTTTTTGCCAGTTCAACAGCAATTTCTTTATATAAAATATGCTTCTAAATAGAATAAGAAAGGATGTATTAAATCGGTTAAAGAACAAACTATTAGTGAGCCTCAGAGAAAAAAAAAAATCTGCAAATGTGAAAACAAGAAGGGAAGAGTACTATGCACATAGTAATTATTGTAATTCATCAAATCACAGCATATCTACTAGCATTGAAATTATATTACCTAAAGAGCAGAGACATTTTACATAGCCTGAAAAATTCTTTACTGCACTATAGTATGAGATACAAATAACTCATTTTATATCCCACCTGAAGCACATATATATGATCTCTCTGAAGGCTGTGTCATGTAATTTCTAGGTAGGCTCTTCCAAGGAGAAAATCAGAAAGCAACGATTTGTATCTCATACTTTAATGTTTTAAAATGTAATGACAGTACTAAAACTTGTATGTTTTGATAACTTTTGATTATAATATGTTTAAGTAAGCATGAAATAATGAATAACCTCCAGTTCTGCAACTTTCTGTGTGCAGCTGTTTTCCTCTGAAGATTTACTGATCAGAGTAACTCCTAGAATGGGCTATTATTAGGTACGAAGAGGGACTTTCTCCTCCTTTATCAAAAGGTTATTAACTTTAATAATTTTTAGTCCACCAAAAGCTGCAACAAAATTGACCTCCATCTTAAAATTTCATGCTTGTTAACATGTTTCTTTAAATGACATTTGGAAAATTCCTTCTTCCAATAAATAACCAGTCTTCAATTCTGTCAGTTGTAATAGGAATTCATTGCTTTTTTAGCTTTATAAAAAGCAGCAGGAAAGATAAAAGTATATGCAATAACTTTGTATAAGGTCATTCAGGTATATGAACTATTAAAGTGGACTTGTGTCACAAAACGTATCTTATATGCTGACGTGTATGTCTCCCACAACTCAACCTCCTGCATCAGGTGAACTTCAATCCCCGTGTTTCTCACTTGAAGCCTGAAGTAAAATGGAATTGAAAACTTTGCTTTCTATTTTGCTGTTCATTAATAGCTTCAGTTTACCTCTTGCTTTTGTGATTTTGTAAAGAAAGTCATTGCCCTCAGTAGGGTTTCTCTTGATTTATACCAGTATGAGAAAAACTCATATTGGCTCTTTTCTCTCACTGAAGATGTTGCCCATGAGATATGTCAGCATAATGACTCAGGAAAATGAAGTCATAGACCAGACAAGGCTCCCAGAGAATGAGTGGCCTTGCACACTTGACTGGTCCCCACATCAGTGTGTGCTGATCCTGCCGTGACAAGGGCTACCTGGGGAAGTGCCTGACATCCTCTGTGCCCACTCAATCTGTTCTCTGTGGCAACAGGGGTGATAACTGTTTTGTGGACATTTGTCCTCAAAGAGTACATTTCTCATACCAATAAGCTATTGACTTTCAGTAATTGCAAACTTATAGAAGATTTTTGTGTGTGTGTGCTGGAGATAAAAGATGTCATGTCCCAGTAAAACACTGGGAGACTTACTTGGTCCCCTTTTCTCAACTATCTGAACAGAATATTGGTATCTGCCTACATAATCAAAGAAACAGCATATAGGGATTTATTTCATAGTGGGACTTGTGCCACAAAACTGTAAAGCAGTTTGTTAACGATCATTTGTCAAGTTTTAAGTCATAACTGGTTGCTAATAAGGGACATTAAGAATGAGGGAAAAGAACATCTGATTAATAGCTTTACCTTTAAACACAATTATATAAAAAATTATTAAAACTTTATACAGTCAATAGTTTTGAAAGATGAATTTGGCCAGTTATATCCCTTGCTTAAAATGTAACAAAGACACCTGGAATTATAACGTCCTTTGCACAGTGGATGTCATATTACGTTTTTTGGTGTTTACGTCAATTTAGTATTTCACGTATTATTAATAATTCCTCATTACATAAAATTATTACTAAACTGGCAATTAAGTGAATGTGAAGGATCCATATGCTAAAGTGTTTGTAACATTTCAATTATGAACTTCACATCAGATGTCTTCCAGTGTACATCAATAACATTAATGAACAATCTTTTTGCCAAAGCCACCCAAATGAGCTGTGCTACTGTGTTACATTTTCACAGAGTCTTGGCTACATCTTCATAAATACTTGGATGTTAGCATCAGGAGGAATCAAGTAATCTTCTTTCCAGCACTATAGCAAAAAAAAAAAGGGTTTCCTCATATTCCAGGAATAAGCATTTCTCCTAATGGCAAATTCATTTTCAACCCATCTTAATCAACTCGATTTTATGCTTGGTATTTTTCTATGCATTTATTGTTCCTCCTCCTGATTTAAACTGAAAAAAAGCCTCCTAAGTCAAGGATGTTTCCCTCCTCACCGTTACTTACAAAGACAGGTCTTTGTAAACCAAATACTGCTCAGAAAGTAGCCTGGACAACTTGTGTACTGTGAATCATAATAGTATTTTTTATTTCATACTTCTAATCTATGGACCACTTAGATTAACTGCCAATGTCTCTGTACAAGACTAAATGAAACATTGTTTGAAAGACAAAGATTCAGAAAAGTAATAACTGAATAAAACCAACACCACCAGCACAGAACTCCACTATGCATTTACTCTACCAAAGACATCAAGAATGCTGCAGAGAAGAAAAGCATATCAGTAAGATAAGTTGGCTTTAGAAACATTCTTCCCTTCATCCTTAGCTTCCTGGTTTAGTCCACCTATGACCTCTTTCATTTGTTCCTCTTTCACTTTGTATGAGAGGGACAGTGAAACCACCTGTGTGGCCTGCCTTCCTGTATTGTAAATGTTTGACCAGAGGTCATTGCCAATACTGATAAGGCACAAGATATGTGGTTTTCCTGCTTACTCCTCTTTAAAAATAAAATACATGTATATGCTGCACCGGTACTACTGCAGTCGATAAAAAGATGAGATAGACAAATTGTAGAGAATTTGTTCAGAGATGTTCAGATCAAAGGCTTGACTGTTATAGTAGCAGGTTCTTGTAATGCTTCTGTGATATGAGGTAGTAGCAAGTTGAGAAGCAGTAATATCTAATTTATCCCAACAACTGAAGACAGTCAAATTTGAGATTACTTCTCCTTGACTTACCATGCTTGAGTGAGGTCTCTAACCAAGGCTCAATACAGAAAAATAGAATACATTTATTTTTTGTTTGAGAGTTTTAAGATTTTCATAGAATCATAGAACAGCCTGGGTTGAAAGGGACAATAATGATCATCTAGTTCCAACCCCCATGCTATGTGCAGGGTCACCAACAACTAGACCAGGCTGCCCAGAGCCACATCCAGCCTGACTTCAAATCCCTCCAGGAATGGGGCATCCACAACCTCCTTGGGCAACATGTTCCAGTGAATCACCATGCTCTGAGTGAAAAACTTCCTCCGAATATCTAACCTAAACCTCCCTTGTCTTAGTTTAAAACCATTCCCCCTTGTCCTATCACTATCAACCCACGTAAACAGTTGTTCCCCCTCCTGTTTATATGCTCCCTTCAAGTACTGGAAGGCCACAGTGAGGTCTCCCCGGAGCCTTCTCTTCTCCAAGCTAAATAATCCCAGTTTCCTCAATCTTTCTTCACAGGAAAGGTCCTCCAGCCCTCTGATCATCTTAGTGGCCCTCTTCTGGACCCATTCCAACGGCTTCACATCCTTTTTGTGCTAGGGATCCCAGGGCTGGATGCAGTACTCCAGATGGGGCCTCACAAGAGCTGAGTAGAGGGGAACAATCACCTCCCTCTCCCTGCTGGCCACTCTTCTTTTAATGCAGCCCAGAACACAGTTGGCCTACCAGACTGCCAGCATACACTGCTGGCTCATGTCCAGCTTCTTGTCCACCAGGACCCCCAAGTCCTTCTCCGCTGGGCTGCTGTCAAGGAGATCTTCCCCCAGTTTGTATAAATACCTGGGATTGCCCTGGCCCAAGTCCAGCACCTTGCATTTTGTAAGGCCTCCTGTCACTGTGATCAAATTGTGTTCAGTGAATATGCAATTTATTCCTTTTCAGCTCTTCCAGAAAGTGTATGCAGAGGCAGGGGCAACCATCTGACACCACTGACCAAGAGCCTATAGCATGCTGACATTATATGGTACAATCCCACTAAGTCTGTTAGCACAAAGGCACTCCATTCCATCCCTTTTCTATTTGCAGACAAGTCTGTTCTTTGCAAAGAAATCAAATATTACTTCAACAATCATATAGAAATGTGGAGTTGAACAAAATAAATGGGATCTGGGGAAGAATGCTCCTCCAAATTATTAAGGTGAGTGGTTGGGAGCAGGGAGTTTTGTTTCTCCCCAGGGCTAAAAAATTACAATAGCCACTTACTCTGCATTTAATATTTTTCTTATCTTAAGCTGTCATTTTGACTATGAGAAAAATATTCTGCCTTTGCCAACAAGGTTTCACAGAACACTAGATCTCCAAGTACCTGTTTTCTTGGGGAAGATAATTCACTTTCAAGAAAACATTTTGGACAGAATTTCCAGAAGCAGATAGAGAATGTAAATGCCTCTAATCTTAGATACCTAGTCTATGGTTTCTAATTCTTCCTGACTGGTTTGTTAGGAGGGAGTGGAAAACATTTATTTTTATCTCTTTTTAAGCTCACTTTCATTGAGAACTCAGAATAAATGTATCCAAAATTACTCATGACTTCAACTTTTTTCTTCTTTCCTCAGAAGATTCATTAGGTAAACAATTCTATATAAGCATTTCTCTGGATGTGATATCAGAAGTCACAACATGTCCTTTTTGAAAATGCAATGTGGTCTTTGGAGACTGATCTGGATTTTGGGTTGGTTGAATGGTGCACATTTGTTGTCATAGCTACTGACCAGAACGGACATCCACTCAATGTTCAATGATCAAAAATCTTCCAGCATATCTTTCTCAACCAGCTGAATTTTCTTGGTTGTGGAGCTGGCATTACTATTCTTCATAGTTTCTGAAAGGAGGAAAGGGCAAATCAAGAGAGTTTGCCTAGAGGAGTTTTGATACTTGCACATATCCCATCTGTTTCATTCTCCTCAATATCGCTTTGCATCCTTCCTCTTTCTCTGCCTTTCACCTATCAACTTCTCACACAGACACACATTCATACATTGATATGCCCTCCAGCTTTTCTCCCTTGTGATCATCTACTTCTCAGCCGTGCTCTCTGTCATTTTCCTCCTTGTAAAATCTCCTTCTCTGCTAAAAACAGCTTCTCCTTTCTTTTGTCCTCTCTCAAGTGGCCTGGACCAATCCAATTTCTTTTGGTTTCAAACCCCCCATCTGCCCTACAACTGCCTATGGAATTTTTCCTCAATCTCTTTTTTTTTCTCCCTCCAGTACCTTCATATCCAATACAACATCTATGTCATTTGTAGCAGTCTGATGCAATGTAGTCTGTCATGTCTTATGAATGAAGTGTGAACATGCGAATAAGAGCAAGAGAAAAGAGGCATATTTGGGATTTTTATTTATTTAACTGTGAATAGCAAGTATCCCCAAGGAAAAGAAGAAAGTGGTTTTAAAATGACCTCAAAATACTGTCTGTGTGGTTATAGTAGTAGAATTCTTATGTTGTGCTACAGTATAAAAGATATCATCAGAGATATGATCTAGAAATTAGGCTGATCCAGACTTGGTTATAATCAGTATGATATTTTCAGAAATAAGTTTCTGATAAGACGACATCAATTTCTGATAGTTTAGTAAAAGATATTGACTTGTTAAGAGGAGGTCAGCATTTCTGTTCTGATTAAAAATTGAAGACAAGATTTTGATCAGAGACACAAATTAGTCCATCTAAAAAATCATTGTTATGTTATGTTCTATTGGAGTTTCATGATCATGTTTTTCATTATTAATTGGCCCTTGCATGGGACGTGATGCACCAGGAGCTGTCTTCCCAGCAAAGGAAAGCATCCTGAAGTATTATGTACTGAGGAGGACATATGGCAAGAGAGTCCAGTCCTGAAGAACAAGTGGACCATTTGTCAACTGAGTGGGCCTGGAGCATTCTGGCTTTTGAACTGATATTTTTGGGTTATAAGGTGGGGAGTTTCTAAATTAGAATTTAAATCTTTTCATAAAGCACAGTTGTTGTGACCTGTTATTTTATTTATTAAAAAAAAAAACAAAAGCATTTTCCATTGAATATATTTTTAGAAATATTTTTTCAAAAGTCCATTATTTTGTCTTTAATTTTTTTAATTATTTTAATCCAGTTGATTAGAAAACACAATCAAGTAAAGCCAATTTGGATAGAAAAACCTGCAGTCTGCAAAGCTGCCAGCACTAGGAAAGCTTTTGGTGAACAGTTAAGTAGGCAGTCATGCAAGTTAGAGCTGCCCTGAAGTGACATTAGTTTACACACTGAACCTTTCCAAGGTTGCAAAAAGATCTGGATATCAAAAACTCAGCTATTTTGCATGCTCTCACTTTGACTTCTCAGCATGTAGCCAGAAAGAACAAAGTTTTAGAAAGGCCAAATAAAGCTACAGTATTTTCATTCTAAGACTAGTAATACAAGGGCTTTAAATAAGGTAAATATTTTGCTGGCATCATAGCTTCTAACTTAATGGAATAATGGAATGTAGCATAACATTAAGAACTTCAGTATAGGATATTTTTAAAAAGAGGAAGAGGAAGAGAGAGAAAAATACAAATTAAAAAGAAGNGGAAAAGGGGAAAAGGGGAAAAGGGGAAAAGGGGAAAAGGGGAAAAGGGGAAAAGGGGAAAAGGGGAAAAGGGGAAAAGGGGAAAAGGGGAAAAGGGGAAAAGGGGAAAAGGGGAAAAGGGGAAAAGGGGAAAAGGGGAAAAGGGGAAAAGGGGAAAAGGGGAAAAGGGGAAAAGGGGAAAAGGGGAAAAGGGGAAAAGGGGAAAAGGGGAAAAGGGGAAAAGGGGAAAAGGGGAAAAGGGGAAAAGGGGAAAAAGGGAAAAGGGGAAAAGGGGAAAAGGGGAAAGGGGGAAAGGGGGAAAAGGGGAAAAGGGGAAAGAGGGGAAAAGGGGAAAAGGGGAAAGAGGGGAAAGAGGAAAGGAAAAATTTGCAAATAGATCATTTAAACTGTGTGGACAAATCTCTCGGTTTTTCAGTTTCTGAGAACTAATTGATCTCATCTTTCTTTTCTTTTTCTTTTTCTTGCTTTGTCTTTTCTTTCTTTGTCTTTTCTTTTTCTTTCCTTTGATTTTGATTTTGCTTTCCTCTCCCTGATCTATTTATAATCTTATTCACCAAAAACATCACTCAGAACACTGAAGAGACTTTTGAAAGAGTGAGGGCAACTACTACTGATTTTCAGTCTTAATTTCCTTTGAAAACCAGCACTAGTTTTAAGTTCAATTATAATGTCCAAACAGGATACTTCTCAGGTGCTTTGACATAAATACTTGGATTTATGTGGCCCTGTCACACAACAGGATCCTTCAGATCTTCTCCACTATTCCAGCAGGCCAAGATGAGAATTTAATCAATGAGAATCAATTCATAGCCCAGCTTCCCTGCAATCTCTTTTTCAGTATATCTGATGCAACAACAGTTTGTCTTTATAAAGCGTGATCCTCATTTCCTGGAGCTGCTGGGTGGAGGAAACAACAGTGCTTCTTCTTTACTGTTGCTAAAGAGTGTTTTGGCACCCCTTGTTCCCAGTTTTGCAGGTGCAAGAAGTAAACCTTACCCACTCCTCCTCCTCCTCAGGGAGTGTTTTTCCACTCTTACGGAGGGTGGGAGCGAGCACGGAGGAGGAACATCAGCTAAAATCTGCAGCAGATCTGAGTGAATAATGGAAACTCTTTCATGGGAAATTCTAACTAAGAGTGAAAAGACTCTTCCTGGGGAAAGGAAGAAGGCCTTTTTACCTCCCTCACATAAGTTTTACTTAAACTGATTGGGAAACCAAGCTATGGCACCTCACACTTACTTTAAGTCAAAATCACTGTAATCGGTGTGAGTCACACAATGACATACACTTCCCACTTTCCACATACATTTTAGCAGTGGAAGTGGAAATGGTAATGTCAACAGAGAGAGAGCTAACTGCAAGTAGGTGCTAATATTGAATACCCTTCTTTCCTCTGTAAATGGCTACTTTGGCTGTATGCTGTAATGATGTTTTTCTTTTTATGGAATCGATGACTGCGGAGAAGCAGCCCACAGAGTAACAAATAGGGGACTTACTGGAGGCAAAATAAAATATGCTTGATGGACTCTTGACAAAAATACAGCGTAAACCAACTTTATTAACCACTCAGACATGGAGGGCAGCTACAGTATGTCCCCAGAATAATAGCAGAAAACTGAAGACAAATACTACTTGAAAACGGCAGAGGTATCACATCCTGCTCTCGCAAGGCAAGTCACTTGCACAGCTTGCTCTCTTGCTCAAAGGCACAGGGGAAACAAGAGCTGCTAACATCCTGCAAGATGATTCTGATTCTATAAGATGGCCTTGTGCTGCAGGCAAGAGATTGCAAAGCAAAGGACTCACCTCCTGTTACATCCCATTGAGTTGCCTTTGCCTGGGTGTGATTTCTCCATTGATCCCTAGGATATATCTGCACCTAGAGCCCTATTACAGAAGACACGTTTACTCCTGAGGTTTCATTCTACCTCCTAAATTAAAGGCCAAGGCTCTGCAAAACTGGATCACACTATCTTCCCAACTGCCCTTATTCACTGTGAGAGTCTACAGGTAAATGGAGATACATGAGACCTGTTGGATATGTAAAAGGACAGTGTTAAACTAAGCTAAAGCTAAGATAATTAAACTTAATTTGATACAATTAAGTTAAATTAATCTTCTAATTACAATGTTCACATCGAAAACAATTCTATTTTAAGATATTTTTATTAGTTCTAAAGTTTTCCTATTTGTTTTTCACCTTCCCTGATCTCTGTCTGCAGTACATGCGTATCTCAGTGGAAGGCTTTCCCTACCCCCCATCCCAACAAAAACATGGAAAGCAGCTGTCTTGTCTTGTATATGCCAGGAATAAGACGAGGAAATTTGCCCTCAGCCACCTTTTCTAATTTTGTTTTTATTACATGGCTATCGTTAAGGAAAGCTTGAAATAAGCTGGCTTTCTTACAGAGGCTACAGTTGCTATCATTTCCACTGGCATGTTCATCCACTTCGAAGTGAGGGCAAGTCCTTTTTTAGATTAGAGTTTCCCCTTTATAGATTTATTTCTCGTTGACTCTATAATTATACAATTAAAGCTAATATAGGTAATTTAAACATTTAATTTATTTAATGGCATTGAAGAGAGTGCTTAAGGTCAGAGGAGATCTGAGGTCCTAGAGACTTGCTGAAGTCATGATTCATGAGTGATTTCCAGCCCATGTGATAGTTAGCTGGGTGACATTGGAGGATAATGACCAAAGGTCTGAGAGAGACGCTACCCGGAAAGCATCTGCTGACAGAGGTGCATAAAAAATCTGGGAGAAGTCTTGCTCACGCAAAAAACAATTCATTAAAATCTTCTGACTGCTTCTGACTGATATGAAAGTCCTATTTCTTTATTATAAGGAAGGCTCCCACTAAAACAGTTTTATTTTGTTTTACAAGTAGAAAATACCACTATAAGCCATTTATAGCTGTAACACAGAGGGTCTGAAGTCTGTAAGTCCTTGAGAAGAATGGGGATAAGTAAGTATTAATCATACCATTCTGATGAAGAGAGAAAGTGGACTTATTTTAGCTATCACTGTTCTAGCATGTCTAGGAGCCTTTGCCAGAGGTAGAATGGCACATGGCTTCCTGAACACCTGGCATGTCTCCTGGAGCAGCAGCTTAGGAAAGCAGACTAAAAGTACAAATTAAAACATTCACATAACATTAGTGCCTCTGTAGGGCTATGCATTTGCTAATGAAGTGGAAGTACATTAACAACATGAAAGATGGAAACAAATGTAAACAAATAAATAAGCACACAGAATCCAAAAGTTAAGCCAAATAAATTAATTTTCATTCCACTGAAACACATGCCATGGGCACAAATATGCAGTGAGGAGTGCCTGCTCAGACTGCTTCATCTCTTATATGCGTAGTATTGAGGGAAAGGCTGTGGATGTAAGCTACCTAGACTTTAGTAAAGCCTTTGTCTCCCTCAGCATTTTCCTGGAGAAGCTGGCAGCCTGTGGCTTGGACAGGTGTACTCTTTGCCGGGTAAAGAACTGGTTGGATGGCCGGGCTCAGAGAGTGGTGGTGAACGGAGATAAATCCAGCTGGTGACCGATCATGAGCGGTGCTCTGCAGGAATGAGTATTGAGGCCTGTCTTGATCAGTATCTTTACTGATGCTCTGGATAAGGGGATTGAATGTACCCTCAGTAAGTTTGTAGATGACACCACGTCAGGTCCTACAGAGGCATGTGGGTAGACTGGATTGATGGACTGAGATCAGGTTCAACAAGACCAAGTGCCAGGTCCTGGACTTTGTTCATGACAAGCCCAAGCACCAGACTTGGGGCGGACTGTCTAGAGAGATGTACAGAGGAAAAGAATCTGACGGTGTTAGCTGGCAGCCAGATTAACATGAGATAGTGAACAGGGATTGTTCAGTCTAGAGAAGAGGAGGCTCAGAGAAGACCTTATCTCTCTCTTCACTGCTTGAATGGAGGTTGTAGCAAGGTAGGGGTCAGCCTTTTCTCCCACGTAACTAGTGATAGGGTGAGAAGGAATGTCCTCAAGTAGTGCCAAGGAAGGTTCAGGTTGGATATTAAGGAAAATTTCTTCTCCAAAACTGTGGTCAAGTATTGGAACAGGGAGGTGATGGAGTCACTGTCCCTGGAGGTGTTCAAGAAATGCATTGGTGTGGCACTGAAGGACACAGTTCAGTGAGCATGATGGTAATGGGTTGATGTGGGACTAGATGACTTTAGAGATTTTTTCCAACCTTGATGATTCTATGATTCTATCCATTCTTATTTCTACAACATATCTCTTCTTCTCAGAGGCAGTGGATATCCATGGTGAAGTAATGATGCCAAAGGCCTGCAATATCTTCCTGCAGAATGACTCCGGAAGAGTATCCATTGAATACCTGTGCCCTTGTCCTGCTAGAACAAGAAGGAAATTTCTCCCCCAAGTGTAGTCTCTCATACTTGCAGGCACTCAAACTCTGCCCATCACTGCAGGCTTGTTCCTCCCCACTGCCCTGTGTCCAAAAGATAAGGACATGAAGGATCAGCTGTGCCATTGGATTAAAAATGGATTTGCCCTGATTTGTTCCCTTCTGTGCTCTTCTGTGAAGGACAGGAGCCTATACAGGGTCTGTGTCTTATATCATGCCCAAAGGCGGGTTAGACTTACGCTCTAGTGAATTGTGAAGGGAAGGAAATTTCAATCTGAAGGGCCTTCAGCTGGGAAATCCTACTGATGCATGGGGAGCATCTTTGAAAATCCGTGGTTTCAAAAATGTCTGGAAACCCTGCTTAGGACGTGTGGGAGTGGCTTGGATTATGTAGCAAGGAAAAGACAAAAAGAAGCATTCAGAGTAGGAAAACATCTCTGATCCCTGCAAGGAAGAAGACTTTCTGCTGTCCCACTGGTCAACAAGGTCTGTACTAAGCTTTGTACTGACTCCTAAGTCACATTAGGACTTTCCCTCAGAAATTCTCTCTGTCTAATCCCAGGGGGAGCAAGCTACCTCAGTATCACTCTGACATGACATAATGTACATAAAGAAGTATCAAAATAAATTACACACACACACTGTGAGCACACTTAACCTGTCAGGACAACTTGACCTTGCTGCATGACCTGATAGAGGGCGATGGGTGATAAAAGCAGAAGTGGTGTTATTTGAAAGGGGGTAGTCAAGCACAAGCCTGGCCTTATGAGCCACCTGAGATGGGTTATGGTTTTTTCTGCGCTCCTGGGATTTAGAGGGTGACCTTGAATACTTTGGTTCTTTGAGGTTCCTGGTAGTTCATTTTGGATACACAGAATAACCCTTTCCCTATGCATATGGGATCCTACGTTAGAAAATTTGGGAGTGGCACAGTATTTAATCACAAGATTCTTGACTAAAGTCTTACCTGAAAGTCCCTTGCTAGAAATCATTACAAAAATTGTCAGAGTTGGATTTTGTAGGTTGCTTTCTTTTCACTGGTGTTTTTGTTTTACATTGAGGGAAAATACTGTGCTAAAAGCCTTTCAGTTTAGGTGTATCAGATCAAAATATAAATTAAGACATTTGCTGTGGTTTATCATATCATCTAGAAAATTTTGCTATGTAAAATCAGAATGGAAGAAACTATTACAAATTCTAATGTTCTTTCCTCAAAACCAGCACAAACAAGTTCTTTCCAGAGATGGTTTCAATTGAATAAAATAATAAAGAAAAGTAAAATGAAATAACAGTGAGCTGAAGGCAGTGGCAAGCCCTACCAATGCCAGCATCTTACTGAGCTCAGAACCTTTTTGCTAAGGTCTAGTATTATCCAGCCCAAGTTCTCATAGACACTTTGCGGTGTGCAGAAGAGCCTGAGACGAAGCACCAAGGACATCCTGATGAAGATTAATAACTTTGGGTGAGGGAGGGGCAGAATATTAATAAAATAAAAGAAATCTAAAGACTACACTGCCAAGAAAATATTCATCTGCAAACTAAAGGGAACATCAAGCTCTGCAAAGGCAGGTTAAAGAAAATGCAACTTTCTTCAAAACTACTGTAACAAAGTGATGAATAGTGTACATCAGGGATGCCCTATCCCTGCAGGTGTTCAAGGCCAGGTTGGATGGGCCCTGGGCAGGCTGGTCTAGTATTAGATATGGAGCTTGGTGGCCCTGCCTGAGGCAGGGGGATTGGAGCTTGATGATCCTTGATGTCCAGTCCAATCCAAGCCATTCTATGAGTCTATGATTCTATGATTCCATGAATTTCAAGCCTAAACCTTGTTCTTGAGAAAGCCAGTCCTCCTAGCTATGCATGTACTTTACAGCTATGAGAGTTTATTCCTCCCACTCCCACAGTGGATATAGGCTTAGAGGATGAAGTAGGGAAGGAGACACAGAGTGATTCTGTTAGCTACTCACTAAAACTACACAGGAGAATCCAATTGCCTTCAGCAGACTCTGGACTGAGTCGAGCATGTATTATTTCCACTAAACTAGACTTGCTTAACTTTCGAGATTTATCCTTGAATACTTTTAACTCTCCTAATAAACACAATTTCTTCTTATAATCCATACAGACTGCTTTAGACTATTGCTTTATGATAAGATGACTCAGACCTAAGATGAGCCTGTTCCTTCAGAAGAGACAAACATCTGCAGCTGATCAAATGAATCCCTCCCTGTCTTTTACCAGTATCTAATACATTTTGGTGCTTTCAGAATATCTTGAAACATACAGGGGTTCATCATTACCTCTTCTGTATTATTGCATTTTCCTCTAGAATGTACATCTATCACATATATGTGGAGAACATCTATATCATCTTAGTTGCAACTTTCAAAATTTGATGATTTTAATTCTGCAAAAGCCAGTAGAAAAACTCCTGTTTTCCAAATTGGGTTGTACAAACACAAACACAATTCTTTTTATGTGTAGCACCCAGAGCTTTTGAAGTATGTTATTTCATTTTACAGAAAGGGAAATGCAAGTAAAGAGTCACAGAGGGAAATACTTCAAAAATTATCTACCAATTTAGGGCGCACAACTTGAGACGGTAGATCTCATAGGAACAGCTGCGCGTCTGAAGAGCAGCATATTGACTTCAGTTGCAATGATACAAAGATACAAACTCATCAGTTCGGACACTCATGGTAGGCAGGCCCTGAAACCCTTGAAAGACTCACTGTTCTACACAGTGAATCACTACAAGTGATGGGACTGGAAACCTGGACTTTCTTTGGCTTTAACATTTACACCTCCTTTCTACACTCCTGAGACATGACAGTGCTAACCTTTGACAAGTTACATAGAAATTCTAATTAAGCCATTTCAATATTTATTTACTACATAAGTAGTGCAGATGACCTAGACAGTGGGATCAAGTGTACTCTCAGCAAGTTTGCTGATGACACCAAGCTGAGCAATGCAGTTAATACAACTGAAAGAAGGGATGTCATCCAAATGGGCTTGGACAGGCTCAAGAAGTGGGCCCACATGATCTGAATGAGGTTCAACAAGGCCAAGTGCAAGGTGTTGCACTCGGGTTGAGACAATCTCAGACATGTACGGACTGGGAGAAGAACTCATTGAGTCCTGCGAAGGACTTAGGGGCTCTGGTGGACAAAAATCTTGACACACGCCAGTAGTGTACTCTTACAGCCTGGAAGGCCACCAGTATCCTGGGCTGCTTGAAAAGAGTGGTGGCCAGCAGGGAGAGGGAGGTGATTGTCTCCCTCTGCTCTGCCTGTATGAGGCCCCATCTGGAGCACTGCATCTCGCCCTGGAGCCTTCAGTACAGCAGGGATGTGGAGCTGTTGGAGCGGGTCCCAACAAGGGCCATGAAGATGATCAGAAGGCTGGAGCACCTCTCCTAAGAAGAAAGATTAAGGCAGCTGGGCTTGTTCAGTTTGGTAAAGTGAAGGTTCTGGAGAGAGCTCATAGCAGCCTTCCAGTACTTGAAGAGAGCTTACAAGCAGGAGAGGGACCAACTTTTCTCATGGTCTGATAGTGACAGGACAAGAGGGAATGGCTTCAAACTAAAAGAGGGGAGATTTAGTTCAGACGTTAGGAAGAAGTTCTTTATGCAGAGGGTGATGAGTTACTGGCTGCCCAGAGAAGCTGTGCAAGCCCCATCTCTGAAGGTATTCAAGGCCAGGTTGAATGGAACCTTGGGCAGCCTGAGCTGGTGGGTGGCAACCTTGTCCATGGCAGAGGGTTGGAATTGAGTGACATTCAAGGTCTCTACCAACACAAACTGTCCTATAAATCTATGATTCTGTATTATGATACAAATATAAATTAATCTCAAATTCCTAATAAAGCAGATGTACCCCTTGCTTTCAAAGAGCCCAAGAATTCATTAAGCAATTAATGGTTCAGACCAGTGATATCCAAGCATATTGTACATGGGTGCTAGCAGTCTTCAAATTATGAACAGACGGAGTTTCCAACGCAATTTCTTGCATTTTTAAAGTACAAAAATAGCTTGTGTTGGAGGTTTCATACAACAATGCAAAACCATTCAAAATTCAATCTCATGAACAATGTTCAAGAGGCTAACCTCTCTTCTCATCAAATAGTGATAAATTTATCACCTCAAATAGTGATAAATAAATAAATTCCCAGGCTGTTCCCTACTGATCTCCCTAAGCACAAGTAACAATATAGATCAGGTGTGAGGACTTACAGTCCCATCAAATGGCCTAGAAAGATGTGAGAAGGTAGCCTGTTGTCTTCAGTTTCCTGCTGGATATCTGACTAGGCTGCCTGTTTACTATCTGGAGTGCTTTCAATCTGAACTTGTTTGAGTGGTTCAGTTTGCAGGTTGCTTATTCAATTCACCAATATAAACAAAGCAAAATTGCTGATCTTTTATTATTAACATAAGATGTGCTTGCACTTTTGTTTCTTTCACGTTATCTATAAAAATTTATTATGGGGGCTGGGAGAAACATTATTTCTACCTTTTCCTGCTTAAAGCCAGTAGCATATGAAGCTAAATAAACTCATTGCTTACCAGGAAAGAAAAGCTGTGATTCTTAACAGAAGAAGGGCATCAAGAATTGCTGAGTTGCTATTTTGTTCCCTGCGAGACAGTAACATCGAGAATATATTGTTGTAATGCTATAAGCGTCCAAAACATCTATACATAAAGATCATAAAGCAATTTAATTCAAAACAAGCAGGAGTTTTTCATTTCTGGCTATTATTATCTCATTTTACATATGGGTAACCAGAAATAAGAAATACTTATAGAAGAGTGGTGGCAGAGTAAAAGCTCTTAATTGCTATCCCAGAATTTATTATTTATATTGTCTGTTGTCAGATGATCTTTGATATGTAAAGGTTTTCTTTCTTAGAGAAGGCAAGCCTAGTTTATTTTGTAAAGAAATTTATGTAGTTGCAAGTTTGTCTTTTATCTCTGAAAGCTCTTTTTTATAATTATCTTAGACTTAAAGAGCCTTCAATGACCAACAAGAAGATGGTCAAAATCACATCTGGATTATGCAGGGAAGCAGCTGAAACACGTGCCTTTTCACCAAGAACAAGGTTTGGCGTGTTCTTGTGCTTTCAGCATAAATGAGGCTATTGGGGGTCTGGTATCAAAGCTGGTATTAATAAAGGATGGTAAGTGTAAACTACAGTGAAGGTGCTAGAGCTGTGTTGAAGACACAGCATCCTCCATATTTTGGTCTCCTTTGAGGAGAAGTTAAGACATTTTTGCCCTCCCGCAGTTATTTATCATTACCTTAATGCAAGAATCACATTGAGCTGCATAGCTCCAATTACGCACAAGCACAATGTTAAATGTTATGATGTGAGACATAATTTATTTCTCCAGTAATTCATTTCAGTGTTTGCGTGCGAAGATTTTGCAGGCTTCTGACTTTCCAGGCTGCAAATTCTCTCCTTCTCCTATTGACCACTTGTTAAATCTTTTTGTTTGTTTCCCACCTTTCCCCTGGGACCCACAGACAGACAGCCTTGCCAGATTCATTTTCTGATCAAAGCTGTTTGATTTGGTCAATTTTGCCACATTGGAGACGTTCTCTATTACAGAGATAAATAGCCTTGGGCTAACTGTCAACGAAAACTTGTAAGCTAATAAATTATTCCAATTTCTTCCTGCGGATTTCTCTGGAGACAGCCCTAGGAAATACACTTTTTGATTAGTAAATTTCTCTGTGTGTGTGTCTGGACATTCAAATGTGTCGACTTTGATTAGCACCATTGCTTTTCAAGTAGACGCTGGCTGAGGGGCTGTCAGTTGCAGGCAGCCCTGATGCATAATGCATCAACTGGGCCCGGAAACGGGAGCCTCATCCAAGGCTGGAAAGGCGGGAAAATTGCCCCAGCAGCCCTCTGCACCCTGGGAGAAATCCAAGCTGCAGAGCCGGCAGACACCAGGCCCTGGGCACCTAGGAGCCTCAGGAGAGGGAGAGCCGTAGGAGCAAAAGAGGGCACAGAGAGCACGAGGAACATGCTGCCATCCCCTTCACTTGCGCGCTCTGCCCTGCTCACACTGAATTACTTCCTCCCCCTCTCCTTCCTCCTCCTCATCTTCCTCCTCCTGCTCCTCGACCTCTGGAGCAGGATCGGATTTCGCTTCACCTCCCACTTGGATTCCTGTTCATCTGCTGTTTGCCTAGTTAAGGACCTGCAGGTTGTTATAGAAACAATATTTTGGCTATAACAAATCAATCGGTGCGTGTGAATGCAAACATACAGATCATTTATCAACTGCAAAATACCCTAAATTATGACCTTTCTAAAACCTATCAGAAGGGCGAGGGAATGCATAACGTAAATTAAACTTTGAAGGGTCAGCGATTTTTACTTTCACTATTCATCTTTCTTTCACCTTATAGGTTTAAGAACAAGAGTGCTGTGTAATTACATTTCAATGGGGTGCAGCGGTTCATTATTCTCTGCTATACCAATCTACTGCAACATTTCCAATGCAGTCAGGTACATTTTAGCAGATATTAGTTGTATAAGACCATACTTGCTCTTTTGGACTGATAACATCTTTTAATGCAAAACAGTGCAGTTGTCTCAATTTTCAAAAGACAGCAACGGTATGGTGTTTCGTTTTGTTTTTTTTTTTTAAATCAATGTGCTTGTTTAGATTTTATTATAAAAGTGATGGAGGGTGTTTTGTAGTCCCCCGTCTGTTATTATTAGGCTTTCTCATTTCCTACCAGCTCTTTCAATCCCCTCTTTCTCTGCCCTCCCCTCTTCACTCCCCCGCCTTAAATTTTGTTTTTGTGCCAGAGCCCACATCAGTGATGGAGATGGGCAGCTTCCAACTGAAAAGTCTTACGATGCCAATTATCCACCTATGTTGTGCACTGGCTGAGTTTTGTACAGTCACTTCAGCCATAGCCTTCCGGTTGAGAGTCCATAGGACTGCTACCAGAATTAGGGACTTATATCCCACCTCTGAGTCTGAATGTGACATTGGTATATGCATAGCTTAAGTCATTTTTAATCCAGCTAGAGCATGCCCAAAGCATCTTGAATAACATCACAGTCTAAAACTTCTCAGCAACTAAAGAGTCAAAATATCTTGACTATACTGAAACCGGATACCTTAGTGAGAATGTTGGGTTTAGGAAGAATTCCAACCACCCTGGAGTTTCAAATAAGGTGCAAAAAAAAAAAAAAAAGAAAATCATATAGCCAGTTTTCACTGATTATATGGGTTGAAAGACACTTCATGGTTCACCTCATAAACACAATCAGGTACCCAGAAAGAGTGATGAGACACTAACTATCTGGTAAGTGAATGTATAGAAGCCTACAGTCTGGAGTGATACCCTGATTCAGCCTAGAACCCATGAGCTGTCTTTGACCTATGGATATCACCCACTAAAGTTCTTCACCCTAACTTTTCTGCTCTAATGTTTCTGTCACATTTTAACAATTTTTTCACACATCTGAGATAAGCAACATACTTGGGTTTTTTTGCTAGGACTGGATCTGAAATAATCTGCTGATGTATGAATGCCCTTTCACCTGACCAGGAAGAGTAGCATTTTTAAGGATGATGTCACTGCACGCCATGAAATCTAACAGCTCTGTTGTGATTTCTTTTGCTTAAAGTGAAGACTTTTAGTGTTTTGTGAATGCTGTCATCATTTTTTTTTTTTTTTTTTTTTG
>JACDJE010000043.1:3469131-3482053 GCA_016647715.1 Pavo muticus
TCTTAGCATCTGCAGAAGGTGGAAGCAAGTTGCAAGGTGCTGTGGATTGTATTGCTCCAGAGGGAACTGTAGCACCCTCCTCTCATGCAGATTTTCTGATTGATTGCTTCTCCTTTCTTAACTTTCTTTCACAAAAGCCTCTGTATCATTTATGGGAGATAAACCCTCATTTGCTGCAGGAGCAGTGCTACAGAGGCAGAGGCAGGCAGGATGGCCACCTCTCAGCCTGGACACTCTACGATGGCATAACTCTTTTTCAGAAAATGAAACATCATAACTGAATTTCTGAATAAGTTATAAACTCCTAAGTGACCTTAACTGCTTGTCTAAGAATAGTATTTTCCCCAGCATTTTTCTCTTGCAGAGGACATGGTGGAAGGATAAACCAGTAACTTCTGAAGTGGACTAACTGCCATCCAAATCGATAATAGAAGTGTTCTGAGTTTGTTTTTTTATACATCTATTCCCCCTACTGGTGATATTTATTTTTATTTGGGTACCAAAAAAAAAAAAAAAAAAAAAGGGAAAAAAAAAGAACAAATGAGATATAAAGATGTGGCAGGCCCAGTGTGGGGTATTTGTTATTTGTTAGAGATTCTTTTTTCGTGAGGTTTTGCTGTACATAGCTAAGTCTATACAAACAGTCAAAGCATATGATGTCATTTTCAATGCAGCATATAAAATTATCTCCACTGAAATCATCATCAAAGCTCACATTCACTTTAGCAGAAGGATTAAGCTTTTTACTCATATAGCTGTTGTTATCAGGAGTACATTTTAAGAGATAGAAAGACCCAAGGCAAGTTCTGGATGAAGTATGAAGTTTATTACTGTGTGAGAACCCAAGGTATGTGAATCCCTAGATTTTAAATGATATCCTATTTTGACCACAAAGGTATGTGGAGTACCTCTGTAGGTGCTAAATTCCCTTGTTTGCTAACATAAGCACCCCTGTCATTTTTAAGAAAACTGTTATGTGATTTCCCCAAAAACTTGCAGTTCAACATTTCATTAAAAAAATAAAGTAACTATATTACTGTTGTTGTTGTTGTTGTTATTATTATTATTTAGAATCATAGGATGGTTTGGGTTAGAAGGGACCTTCAAGATCATCTATGTCCAGCCTCCCTGCTATACTTCAAATATAGGTGTTCATTAAAGACTTTATCCAAAGCTTTTAAACTGCAACTTTTTCTAAAACTGGTACAAAATTCACCCTTCTTCTCTATTAGATAGGCTGACGGATGGGCAGAGGGAGCTGTTGAATATTCTCTTGCATCTTTAAATAATGTGTTTGGAACTTCTAAATCATTTGTGTAATTCAATTTCACCTACTTCTATTTTCATGAAAAGAAATTTGCAGTTTCCTGATAAGTACTCACAGAGACCAATACATGAATTCACACATGGAAGCAACCACATCATAGGCACACACACGCTTACCCAACCAGAGAGCAAAGCCAACCCATGCAACTGGCTACACCCATCACAGGTACACTGCACAGTATCAACATTCAGAAACTAATGACAGCCAGGTAGCTCCTCGAAAAACTCTACCAGTGCTGTCTCAGAAAGCTGCTTGCTGAATAGCTCAGACAAAACTGTGGCTTGTTAGTGGATGAGCTGTGACAAGTATAAAAAATTAATTTGTGTAGCTCTGCTCTTCGGGAGAAGAACATAAGTCTTGAAAAACACAGCATAGCCCTGTCACTAGAGAGAAACAACCTGAAGGGAACACTGTGAATGGGGAAGACATTTTGTTTATGCCTATAGTTTTCTTCTTCACATTTTCAGAAGTCCTGAAACATACATCTTTCTTTCAAAACTTACATTCTCCTTCTTCTTTCTTTGGAGATCTAGGTCTTAACTTTCAAAAAATACTATGAGAACTAGTTTTTAATAAAAGAATAAAATCACAGTATAAGAAGAAGTTTCACAACTTAAAAAAATAGGGAGTAGTGCTTTTATTTTTTTAACACTGTTTACTATTTTCATTTGCTTGCATTTAAGTGAGATGACATAGTGGAGCAAGGCAAGGTTGATTTGATTCTGCCCTTCTAATTGATGTCCAAAGCCTCACAGCACTACATCTCGCTAGACTCCGAAACAAACCAGCAATGTAAGGAAAAAAACTTTGTAAGTCTTCTGATAATTTCAGAATGAAATCAGGCAGAAATATCTTCTCTATACATAGAGAGGGAAGAGGAGCAATGTCAGAGGACAAGCCCAATGGAATCACCACAGATTACTTTGCACATCTCTGTTATCTCAGCTGATGTTTGACACAAAGAGTGTTGCAGAATTAAAATTAAGAAGTCTGCCTCATAGATTCTGCACACATATATATATCAGATAATTAGATTTCTAATTCAAAAGCCAGGCCTTGACACTAGAAATCTTAAAGTGAAATACAGAAAGGGGAAAGCTTCTAAAATATTAAAAGAATCCATTTTTAAGTTTCCATGCTGCTGCCCTGTGTTTCTTCACACTCCTGACTTTGCCATTCCTGTATCAGGATTCTCTATCTCATTGGGTTTTTCTTAAGCCCAAGCATTTCTCTCTGAGGAACAGTCAGAAATTTTTTTCATCTGCTGCTGTTTTGGACACTCTAAATGATGGCTCTTGAATGCACCCTTGTAAAATACAACTGTCAGTTTTTTCTCTGAAGGCAAATATTGCATTTGATTTCATTTCTTCTTCCATACATCTCATATCAACCTCAAATGCTACATGAAATATTTTCAATGTTTTAAATTTTTATTATTATTATTAATGTAACATTTTCAGTCCACCTCTGTAAAGATTTACAGAGGGAATCTTGAAAGCAATGAAAGTGGTATATTTAGATTCTTTTTATGCTGAAGCTCTAATACCTTTTGTTTCCAAAACAGGTAATCACTAGTTGCACAAATGGTGCTATGCACCATTAGTCCGTTATTTTCTATATAATCCTGTTGATTCCTATTCTGGTATAAGCCATCTTTCATCACATGTGTTCACCAGTACACTTAGGAGGATATGTGGGCTGAGAGAGTTTCTTCACACAACAGGCTGTAGAACAGCATAATTAAAGCCCACAACCTAAGGGTCCTGGGAGCTGTGTCAGCTTGCTACCTTTCACCTCTCCGGGGAGGAGTACCAAAAGACCAAAAGCAAGAGACTCTCATGCTCTCCCCCAGTCCTGAAAAAGTGTATTTCTCATGGGGTTTTTATCACCTCCTCACCTTTTCCTGAGTGAGGAGCTGAATAAAGACACAGCAATGCTCCTAATGTTTCTTTCTTAAGTGTCTACAAGTTTTCAGTCCTTTGATTCATCCTCTCCCTTCTTCTGTGCCAAACACATGAGTTTCAGTGATAGCATAACCTCAACCAGTGGCTCATTTTCCTCATTCTGGTGAGATCGGTCAAGCATGATGGTCTTACTTCTCTTGTAGCTGGTGAAGACTGCTGACTGGACTGTCTTACTACAGCTTGTCCCCACTTTTTTTTTTTCTTTATGTTATCAGGGATGAAGAAGAAGCCAATGAAGTCCTCCACTTTAGGGCTCTCAATGGGGTGTATAGATGGAAAGCACTGTTTAAGAACATTAAGGGCATTTAAAAGAAAAAAATAGAAAACACAAACATGGAATGTACAGAAGATGGTATTCTCTGTTTTCTCTATGTAATAAAGCTCCCTGGAAACAATCCAGCCTTCAGCTACAGAGAGTATTCTCTGGTATTTAAAGGTAAAAATGTTTAAATACTTCATTTGCAATTATAGAGCAGAGTTTTCTTAGCATGGCAGTGCCATATCCTCACTAAATGAAGTTCAAACAGCAGATGACACTAGAAGATCTGTAACTCGAGCCTATTAAAATACAACTGTAGAGCAGACTATTTTATTCTAGAAAAAATAAATAAATCTTAGCACGAACTTTAGTAAGCTATGCTCTACTCTGTAAAAATGTATTTAAATGTATGTAAAAATGAATCTGAGGACATAAAATCTTTCTGCAGCATTTAGCCTAGGACCATGTTTTTAGACACAAGAAAATAAATTGTGATGCTACAGTATTTGTGTGTCCTTATTATATTAAAAATAAATGTTATCTGGACCACTTGTGTACCACTAGAGTGCTGTGTGTAAGAAAGTGTTCGTGTTGATACAAACAAACAGTCCAGCATTGCTTTTCATGAAATTACAGTAGCTGATTTCATCAGTTGCTACACATGGCAGAGAGAAATAACTAATTAACAGAGAATTCCCTATGAAAACATAACTCTAAAACATTTTGGCTTCATTTTTCAGCAGATGGACTGCAAGAGACACTACAGGAAAATGAATCAAGCCAATTGAGTGGTGGAACTCTTATTTTTTCCATACCGCAGATATTCTTGTCATCATGTTAATAAATCTGAATAAAACCCAGCACTAATATGTTCAAAATAGTAGTTTAATAAAGTTTGGCTGCAGTGTCCACAGCAAAGACTGATTTTTCAGAAATGCTGGGCATCAAGCAGTTCCCATTAATTCCCTCCCAGGGAAGGAGCCACACAGCACTCAAATGAAGGTGGGTGGAGCTGCCACCACTTAGGCGTCTGGAGGAGAAGCCTAGGGAGAGAGTTCATTTAGGCCAATTGATCATGTATCCAAACATTCATGGCCAAAAACTTCAGTGAGGAAAATAGTCCTTTGTTCCTGCACCACCATTTATTTTCTATATTTAATACACAAAGACAAGGTATTGCCCGGACATGACACCAGAAACCAAGAGCAGTGCGCAACCCGGGTGCTGTTTGTCTTTCTCTGCCTTCCTGTGGAAGCAGCTTGTCCTGCCAGAATGTGGGGAGCTGCATGTTCTCCCCACTCCACCAGGACACTGGGGACTCCACCTTCTCTGGCAGCCAAGAAGGAAAGGACTCAGAGGGACACAGGGGGAAGACACTGCCAAGTGCTTCTGTTTCCTCTCCCCCTAAAAGAGAAAGCTGAACAACCATCTCTTGCTTTCCTTTGCGTTCAGCAAAGCTCTATTCTTGTCTTAAGATCAGCAAGATAGGAAATCTTTGGAACTGCAGCTCTCTCTGCTACCCATGGTAACTTAGAAAATGGTTAGAGAGCTCAGTGAGAGAAAGCTGAATGTGTGGTGCTCAATTCTGACAGGCCTAATTTCACTGGGACACATGAGAGACTGTCAAACAATACTCCTACATAGATGTATTCAAAGGGATAAACAAACAAAAGACAATAATGCTGCCTGCAGTGACCAGTCCCAAATGACTTCTGCATATTGGATTGTTCTGCATCTTCCCAAACTTGTTCCTTGCTGACTCTTGCTATAGGAGATTTCTTTCCCCAGTTTTAGAACCTCAAGTTACAAACCTAAAACAAAACTACTGCAACTTACTGAAGGTCTCTCCCTTCCCCGCTTCTGTAGAATCTTTGCACTTCCAAGTTAGTGTTGTCGTGCCCTTCAGATCTGGGGGATCTGGCTGACAACAAGTTGAATGTGAGTCAATCATGGCAGCCCAAAGGGCCAACCGCACCCTGGGGTGCACCAGGCCCAGCACTGCCAGCAGGTGAGGGGAGGGGCTGTCCCACTCTGCTCTGTGCTGTGTGGCCTCACCTCCTGCACTGGGTGCCATTGGGGTGACACAAGATAAGGACATAAAGCTGTTAGAGAACATCCAAAGGAGGGCTGCAAAACTGGTGAAGGGCCTGGGGAACAGTGTGTGAGAAGTGGCTGAGGCCCCTGGGTGTGCTCAGCGCAGAGCAGAGGAGCTGAGGGGGGCCTCATGGCAGCTGCAGAGCGGAGGGACAGCACTGAGCTCAGCTCTCTGTGACAGCGACAGGGCCCGAGGGAACGGCATGGAGCTGTGCCAGGGGAGGGGCAGCTGGGGACTGGGGACAGGGTCTGCACCAGAGGGAGGTGGGCATGGAACGGACTGCCCAGGGCAGTGGGCATGGCACCAAGCTGATGGAGTTCAAGGAGAGCTTGGACAGTGCTCTCAGACATAGGATTTGAATTTTGTACATTCCTTTGTGGAGCCAGGAGTTGGATTTGGTGATCCTTGTGGGTCCCTTCCAAATCAGGATATTCTAATATCATTCCCTTCAAGCTCACAAGGCACACCCAACAAAGATGTCATTGGAACACCTGTAACACTCACTGGGACTGAGGGTCAGACAGAGAAGTGTCCTTTGGTAAGCACTAACAAGATCTTCTCCAACCACCTGCAGACTTGTAGAAAGAAGCCCCAGGGGCTCAAAGATCTCCCTGAGCCCATCATGCATCTGCAAGATACTCCTACAGAACATCATCTCAGTTTCGCTGTCTCTGGAATTGAGACTTGTCATGTTTATCTTTGGTATTGTTGGTGAGAAGTAAAAACTATTCTATAATATTAAATAACAGAAAGAATAGAGTCTCAGGATTGTAAATAGCATGGTTTGAGTTAGGTTGCAAATCTTGAGAGAGGAATACTTCACTGAATGAGATCTGCAATTGTCATGACACGTATGTTTTATCATACCTTGATGCGTCAAAAATATTCTGATGTTAAGTAGAGTTTTTAAATGCCTCTTGGTTTTTTTTTTTTCTTTTCTTCCAGAACAGGAAAAAGATTGGCAAATAAGTGAATGTTATATACCAATTAGCAAAGTTTAATATATTTAACTTTTTTTTTTTTTCCTTCATTTCAGTTTGATTCTGAGCTATCAGGACTTTCACAAGCATCATTTTTGAGTTACAGCAACAGTCATATACTCTACAAATAGATTATCTTAACTATAGCTCAAGTTTAACATAAATTTTCAGAGCTGGGATGAAGTATGCCCATGTGTGTGGTGGAAGAGAATATTATAAATGTGCTACATGGACACTGGAATGAAAATTCGAAAGAAAATATTCTTGTATATTTTTTCTGATTTGAAGATACGGCATGTCCAATGTAAGTATTTTGTGTCATGTATTACGGTCAGATTCCTCACTCTGTGGCTGCATTGAACAATTCTGAGTAGCTCTAAAGTACACGCTGCTCTAAAGCAGCGTGTTGGCCTATCAAAAGAAATTAGGAAGATGTTTGCAGGATGATGCAAACTAGCTACTATCCTCACCAGCTCTTCATCCCTTGCTCCCCCAGTTTCTCAGGCTTCTTTCATGATTTTCTACTCTTTTGTATCCAAGCTCCAGCCTTCTTTTAGTTTTCAACATCTTCATTTGCCTATCTCTATAATTTTCTGGTTAATTCATTCAGCTGTAGCATATGACTACTGAAAATACTTACACTCGGGGATAAATGTCTTTGTTTCAGTGCAAATTCAACCTTTGGCAGATTCTACTGCACAGAAAATTGTTCAAAGATGTCCAGATTCTCCTGATGGGCCACTCTTCTCCAACATTTGCAGTAGAGCTTCACTGTTTCCTGTAGACAGGTTATGGAATCATACGAGATCTCAAAGTTGTGATTTGGAGCTGTCCCATCCATGTAACCCATCCATGCTGCAGCTAATGCATGTCAGGGGATATTTCCAAAACAGTAACACAACTGGAGGCAGCCTTGAGCTCACTGATAATAAAAGCAGTTTGTAAATATTTTTATATAGTTTATAGAATAGCTTGTGGTGTGGTCATTAAAAATATGTGTGTCTATCATCAGTTGTGAGATTTGTGATTAGAAAGAATGACAGAATAGACTTGGTGAGGCTCTTCATTTTCTTATCATACACATTTTTATTAGTTGCGGCACCTGTATCATCTAGCAGATTTACATGCAAGAGTAAGAGTTCTAGTTTGAAGGAGACGTATTTTTTATGTCTGGCAGAGATGTGAAGTGCTTATTTTAACATACGTAGCTCTGCTTCAACTTTGGTATCAAGAGAAATGATGCTTCATGGCTTGGAAAAAGAAATACTTATACAGATGTAGCATTTATCAACTTGAAGGGGTCTTCTCCTTAAGACATTGGCTTCATAATGTGGATCTGTTAAAGTATGAGAGCTGGGTTTGATGCATGTCCCATCCACAGTACCTTTGCCCTTTTTGATTACAGTTTTATGGGGTTTAGGTGGAAGAAAAACTGTTTAGGTGGTTGGTAGCTTTTGGGAAAACGATAATTGGCAGTGTCTTCACCTGCTTATTCACTTTATCTTAGTCTTTGTTATAACTTGAGTGTATTATGGAGTTATGTTGCAATTGTCTTCTAAGGATCTAACCGTACGTGTATGTACAACTCACATTCCATCTTGCACCCATAGTCTGGTACTACCAGAATACGCCATGTTTATAGAGTCCTTTCTGTGTGAAGCCTTGTGGTATATTTAAGCAACTTACACGAATCATCAGGGAAAGACTTCCCTTTCTTTGTGGATCCCCTGTCCTTTGTTTCCAAATTTGACTCCAAATTGAAGAATAAATTTGGGGAAGATTGCACTGTACCATCATGTCTGTGGTGCATATACCCACACTGCACCCCGTTCCAGGCTCTGCTTTCACACGTAGCATCTCTCTAGCCTGAGTCAGCCCTGCAGGGCAGGGTGAGAGCAAAAATAAACCTGCCAGCATCTTTGTTTGAGTGTCAAATGGTTGTATACGTGCATCTATGAGGCTCATCTTCCTGTATTGTTGGAGATGAAGATGACTGTAACTTTAGATGGTGAATTTGAGCAGCATAACACTTCCTCCTAAACATTTATATTGCTCCTATGAGCTTTATCTTCTTGGTAATCTGCAAAAGAGTTTACTTGTTAACAGTTCCCTAGAACTGTGCTTACATAAATAACTGGAGATGATACAGTAGCCACATGATGATATTTTAAAAGCCTAGAAATAAAAATGTCATGGAAGAGGAAGCACCTTTTACTGATTTTAGACTCTCTTCCCTAGCTGTAACTGAAATAAGTCTTTTTTGAAGTTTATTTTTACATACTGTTTTATGGGCTTCTCTTCACTTCTCTAGAAGTTTTCTGAAAGGTGGATCCTGGTCCAGCAAGGACATGGGCACATTTCTGGCTACATGGACTGTTAAAGATCAGCATTTCACATATGAACCACTGCATCCAGAACCTCAGATGATCCGAATCAATCTTCAGTATCTCAGGGTCACTGGTGTGGCAATGATCCAAGACTTGCTCTACAGACTGGGGTACCTAAGGCTTTGTTTTAAGAATGGTGCTTCCTAGAAAATAATTGGAGAGGGATGTAATGAGTTACTTCCAAACACTGTTTCAAAGGAATGAAAAACCTGTGCCCCCACTCCCAAGAAAGATTAATCTGGTCTATTGAAATTCTTGTGTGTCCTTTGTGCATCTTGCAACAAGCATCATTCCTGAGGTCTCATTATTTTCTTCATTTATTCAAAGCTTACTGGGTGCAGGATGCAAGCACTGTGTAGGTTGAGGGTATGACTATGTTGCCCCTGGAATCAGCTAGGTTTGTCACTTGATATTCAAGCAACATATGCCCAGCCAGTGTATGTACGAGATAGTGGTTGGGGTTTTTTGTTGTTGTTTTTGGGTTTTTTTGTTTGGTTGGTTGGTTGGTTGTTTTTTTTTGGTTTTTTTTTTTTTTTTTTTTTTTTTTTNAATAGGTACTTAACTGCAGAAGAATAAAGCATGGGACTGGGGAGGACAGAAGGAAGAACCATAGAGAAAGAATGAAAAGAGGAACGATCACCGGAAGAGAGGATGGAAGGGTGAAATAAAATGTGAAGGAATGGAAGGCAAGCTGGGCTTAGCCTAGCGTATGGTTTGGTATGCTGAAATGTATGTGATGGAGGAGGGCAGATTTGCCCTGCACAGTGTCACCACAGGACTGGGCACAGACAGTGTTCCCAAAAGTATCTTGAGCAGAGTGAATCTATTATTTTTTAAACTCGGAGCTTCAACCCTTTCACTCTCTCATCTTCACACTCAGTAAATTCCAGCTCATTCCAAATCAGGTCTGTTATCCCCATTCCCCACACTCACAACCCCAGTGAAGCAGAGGCATGGAAGAGTTGAGTCATTTGATTGAGGAGTGACATCAAACAGATGCCAAGTGGAGATGCATGATGCACATAGCAACATCTTCAGCCCCTCAGAGAACCAGGCTGTGGGAAACTGGTGCCCAGCATCTGCTCACGGGTGCTTTTAATTATTTTATAGTGATCTTGCCCCAACCCCTGAGCAAGCGACTCAGGAAGCCAAACACAAATGCTGCGTGAAGGGAGATGAATTTATTTTGACCTTTACTGAAAATGTGCTGTGAAACAAAGCACTTAAGCATTTAGAGTCTGTTACATCTTCACATTATACACGTCCATGTTGATGGGGAAAGTGCTAACCAACCGAAGTTACAGCCAAGAGCTGGAGTGTGTAAAACTCTTCAGGGGAATATATTACATCCCCCACTCAGCCTCTGCAGCTCCTGGGAGCAGCTTTTCTCAGCCTGTGCAGCCACGGCTATGGAAACCAGCACCAGAGGAGAGGAGGGCAGCCAGCCTGAGGCCTTCGGGCCTTTCCTAAAGCCTTGCTAGAAGGAAAGAAAAAAAAGGCAGTTAGGAGAAAGGCATCTCCCTCTGCCACCAGCCAGCGCGCTGCCTCCCGTGCGGCGGCCCAGGAAGGCGGATAACGGAGGACGTTTTTCCTTCCGCCGCATGCTCCTGCCCGCGGGGCTGCTCCCTGTCCTCCCTCCTCGAGCAGCATCGCGGCACCGCGGCCGGAGAGGGGCACATCCCGGCCGGCGGTTCTCGGCCGGGATGTGCCCGTGCTGAGAGCAGAGACGTTACCAACAGAGAAACGCGAGGCTCATATCCCCGGTGCGTGATGAACGGGTACTGGGCCAGCGTCTTACAGCCCATGCTTTCGCTTCTCCTTAAACACTTCACACTGAAAGCGCGATAGATCAAACACTTTTACTGAACGAGGAAGCGCTGGCAATTTCGTTCGGCCAGGAGCGCGCCCGCCGCCCCTCCGCCCCACGGTCCCCTCCGCCCCGGCAGAGCGGGCGCCGGCGCAGCGCTGGGGGTTCGCTGTTCCCCGCTGCCCCGCGGGCGGCCCCGGCCACGGCGGCTGCTGCCGGCCGCGCTGCCTCCCTCCCTCTCTCCCTCTCTCCTCCGTGCTGCCTCCCTGCCTCCCTCTCCCTTCCATCCCTCCCTCCCCCGCCTCTCCTCCGGGTGGAGAAGTTGGCGCGCTGCCCATTCAGGCATTCAGCGTCAGCTCCTCAGGGATCAGCAAGCAAAGTCACAGTCTGCACAAACAGAGCTTTCAAATTCATAAAATTCATAGGATTTTTCACAAATGAATGAACACAATTTTCTACCAATTTCCTCATTATGCAAATATGCAAAATATCAAATTTAGGCCAATTAGGGTCCTCCACAGTCCCAAATTCACCCGTTTAAGCCATAATTGCAGAAACTATCAAATAATTACGGTCGCTAATTGGAAATATTTGTGACAGATACAACAAATTCTTGCACAAATTACATTTCATTCTAGGAACCACTGCGCGCCACTGAAATTTTATCGAAGTCTAATTTAACTTACATAATGAGTTGAATTGAGTACTTGTTATCAAATTTGAGCAATTCATAGCCCCGTAATGTGGAATGATCAAATAAATTAAAAGGGAATTTATTCAATATTTTGTTGCGATCCTTTTTTTCGAAACCATTGCTATTTTGTAAGGAATTTCCTTCTCCTGCCCGAGGTTGGTGACACGTGTCATAAAAACCCCAGCAGCAGCCGGAGAAGCAGCAGCAGCCAAGTGTCCTGAGAGCTGACAGAAGATAAAGGGCAACATTTCCAGTTATAGCTCCTTCCCCCGCACCATCACTCTTCCTGCAGAGAGAGGGAGAGGGATCGTAAAACGCACTTTGAAAAATACCGTAGGCTTCTGCACACCGCATCTCTCCCTTTTTTCCCTTTTTTTCCTTTCTTTCTTTATCTCTTTTTTTTCCCCCCTCACCCTAACGCTTCCGGGTGAGGCTATCCCGCTCGGGGCTGAGCGCCGCGATGCGCCTCCGGACACGCCGGGCCGCGCCGCACGCGTGGGCTCTTCGGGCTGCCCCCGCCCACACGCACACAGGCGGACACGCGTGGGCTCTACCCGCAGCCCCCTGCGCGCGTCGCTCCGTCTGCGGCCGCGGGATCTCACAGCCGCCTCCGAGAGCTGTGGAGGGTGTGGGGCGGGAGGGAGCGCGGCGGAAGATGCAAACTAATGCCGTGCATTTGTACACAATCACCGCGTATAACAGATAATTATTAAATGCATACCTCGGCCTGGCGCGTAACGCATTATATACAACCTATATTTATATCCATACCCCTTGAGTTACCCTCTAAGAAGAAGGTCAGCTCCCTGGACATGAACATTTATTTTTCTTTCTCGCAGCGCACACACACATGCCCACATTTTTTAACTGCCTGTGGCCTCGTTGGCGGATTATAAATGTCTCCTTCTCGCTGTGATTTGTTTAATCCGTGGAAATGGTGCTGGTCCTATGTAAACAAGCCAAGTGCGGAATGAAGGCAGTCACCCATGCGTGGCCAGCCTGCCTATTTGTCAGAAAACCTTCATAAATACTGAGCCGGGGCTGGGCAAGGATGTGATGTCTCCATTTTTGCCAGGAAAGGGCACGGGGAAGACAAAGCGAGGCAGAGCGCCGTGTAACCTTCCCGGGAGAGCGAGCGCGGGGCTCCGCCGCCCTCCGGGGGCGGAAAGGGGCGCGGGGAGCGCGGCCGCGGAGCTCAGTGCCCGCGCAGAGCACGCGAAGAGGGCGCGGGGCCGCGGCCGGACCGCAGCCGGGCGGACGGGCTCCATTCGTATTGTTTTGTTATATTTTACTTTAGGGAGAGCGAAATTGGAAAGATGACACCCTCTTTGTGTCCCTCGCTCCGGCTCCTGCCCTCGGTTTTACGCTTTTCCCAACAAACTTGCTTATTTTGGCGAGGGGGAAGCGGG
>JACDJE010000043.1:3489431-3522348 GCA_016647715.1 Pavo muticus
CCTTCTCTAAGATCTGGAAAGGGGACATCACACCAACCCCCGAGCACCTTGCAAGGGAGAAGATGAATAAACCTTTTGTCTTAATTCATTCCTGTGTCACCTCCTTCGGTGTTATTGATTAGTCAGGAGTGAAACTGACCAAAAGGGGATGAGGGTGCAGAGGAAACGTTTTTAAAATGTGACTTAATCTTCTTGAGCTGCCTGGACACTTTTTATTCCTCAGGTCACTGAGAAGGTTGCTGCCTCTTTCCTCTCACTTCTGCTTTTTCAGCTGTGCCCTGAATGTCTCTTCCTTCTTATAATGAACCCACGCTATTCCTTCATCCTCAAGGTCCTTTAGTGCCTTACTGTTATCTTAGTTCTCATCTTTGCACTGAGACATGGATATCTCCCTGAATAGCCAGGGGTGCCAGTTTTCATTACTCATTCCTTGGATTTAAAAGGAAGATCTGTGTGCCCCAGATATTGGTAAAGCCTTTTTCACCTTTTCCTTCTACCTCCGATGTTTCTCATCACCAACACTGGGCAGTGCTGGGGAGGCTGGTGCAGTAGCCCCTTCCAGCCCAGCCATTCTTACTGTCTCCTTGGCTCTATCGGTACAAATTGTTGTCCTGTGTCACCTGCTTGAAGTCCACACTTTGGAGCAGAGGCCACCCCTTGGTTGTGTGCCCGTACAGCACTGAGCATGATGGAAGACTTTAAGTGCAGTATTAAGTCAAGTAGCGATATAAGAACAGAGTTCATTATTTTTTAACAGGTATTTTAAAAGCTAGAATTCCCTTTGATGTAGAATGTCACTTTTCTCCTCCTTTTTTTTTTTTTTTTTTTTTTTTGTTGTTGTTCAAGATGTAAAAAACATACTCCTGAAGATCACCCACTTGTAATCATGAGCTTTCTCAGGCTTGAGGACTGCTTTCAATTGCGGGGTTTGTGTAATCCTTGGATTACCTTGCCACTAATCCATCCCATTGTTAAGAATCAGCAGTTTTACATCTATATTGATCTCATGGGCTGACTTGACTTCAATAGGAGCTATGTACTTGCATCCAAAAACAGACTTCACCTCCCTTAGAGGCTTAATATTCCAATACAATAGACAACATGAAAGTTACTTAAGCAGATTCTGTAACAAAACATTTTTTCTTAAATTAAGAAGTAACATAAATTGCAGCTTTCTTTAGCTGTTCAATGCTGGTTTAGTATAATGTCAAAATAAATTCTACACATTCCAGGTCAACATATAGGGAAGCACCAAATGCATTCACTTCTTGGTTGCTTTACTCTTTTCTTTCAAGTAAAAGAAGCTAGAAAACTTAGTGGTCTTGCTTAGGAGTGTTACATGAAAGGCTCCAAAACATTTCAGAGGAATCACAGCACAAAATGTGGTCAGGTAGTGGGTCCCCTGAAACTGGGATTTTCAATGAAGTTAGCTCTTAGATGATACCCATGATATTCCGTGTGCTTCTTTCTTTTCTTATTTTAACTGAAATTTTACTCAAGTGAAAAGAATGAGAAGGAAAATTATCTGTAGCAATTGATCCTTGGATTAAAAGAATACCATATTTATAATGGAGCATTTTTTTCACGAACAATCAGCTATTATGCATTTTTCTGTTAATAAAAGTTCTTTCCTGTGCTTCCTTCAGCAGCACTCTTTTCCTCATCCAGTTCATATAATTCTAGGAACTGCTGTCATGCACTGAATTCATTTCCCTCTAAAGAGATGCCTCTGTTCATGAAGCTAAATTAAAAACACCAATTTAATGAACCAAAAAAAAAACCAAAAAGAAGTTAATCTCAAGTCTTGTTCTGTAGTATTCCCTGGGTTAAAGTAGGACAAGAGCCCTGGCTGGAGGTGTTTATAGTTTTCTTCTCATATCTCTGATGAGGCACTCTCTTTGTGCTCTCCCTTTTTAGGTAACTTTGACATTAGAATCAGATCCATGGCTTGTGAAAAAAACGGTGCTTAAAGCAAAGCATGTTATGGTTAAACACAGCAAAAGAAACTAGAAGAAACAAGAAACACTTTTTGGTTACTTTGATGTGGAACATATTATTTAGTATTAAAGATACAATTTTTACTATACCTTATAGAAGTGTTTTTGTTTAGCCTTAATTTCTTATGCTTGTGATCTCACCTTTTCGGAATGAAGCAACTCTGTTAACAAATGAACTGCTTTCAGATTTGTACTAATAAAACCAAGATGAGCGTTTGACATTTTTACCTAGTTTAACACTAGATCATTACCATATTTTAATTAATTCAGTAAAAACAAACTCTTCCCCTACAGCTTTAATTGGAAAAAATTAGACCTTTTAAATTTGTTTTGTGAATCTTTCTGAACTTGAAAAGAAACACAGGTTCTGTCCACCGTGTGCAGACAGGCAATCAATCAGTGAGCGTACTTCCAGTTCCAGCTGAGCTCCTACTTACAGTAACTAGAAACCTGTTACAATAACCTCAGTCACCACCATACAAATAGGATCAAGCGATTTGGGACCAGCACAAATTAAAAACCCTGCCAACAAACTGAAAAAATCTCTCCACACAAGAGCAGCAAACTAATTAACTAAACACAATGCCAGTGGTCACTAATAAACACTGGCCATCCTTTAGCATGGCCATAACCACATTTATAGGATGCCAATGAGAGCATTTCAAAATTGTTTCTTTGCACTCTGTATCTTTCCATCAGCAGGAAGTATGCTTCTTAACATTTTCCAGTAAAATTCCCTAGCATGTTTTACAGGAATCTAACACCGTAACAAAAACTCACATCTGTTTCTTATTGAGAATATTCTTGTCCTTTCATTTGATCAAGTTCCTGTCCCATATTTTTACTCATAATCTTCCCAGTGTTCAGTGTCCGGGTTATTCGGATGGGTCTGCACAGAGGCAGAAAGCAGTAGCAGTGCCTGTAAAAGCTGGTGCATTTCTGTGAAAAGTTGGGTCTGGAGTTTTTGTTATGAAACTTTAGTACTTGCCAGTATCTTTTTTTTTTTTCTTTTACATTAAAGTAACCATAGTTTTATTATAAAAGGTAACTAAAAACATAGATAGGTATAATAAAATCTACTGTCTATAAGCAAAGTTATAAAATAAAGGCCATTGAATATATAGCTGTTTTAACCGATTCTGAAAGCTATACATAATTCCTGGGGAAAGTCCCTTTCGCATCCAGAGGGTGTGGTGTAGTAACAGAAAGGGATACAGTGAGCAGTAGAGAATATCAAGTGTTTACGCAGATTTCACACTGCATAAAATGTGACAGATATTAAATGGAAAATATATCCTTCAAAAATGTACTCTGGCACCATATTATTTGTATCTAAAAAGAGAAGCATTCCCAGCTTCTGAAGGCTGTGGAACAACATTATTCACTCCTTAATGTGGTTCATTCCCAGCAGCTTTTGCCTGCATATAGAACGCTAGAATCTCTTTTCCCATTTCAGGAACACCTTTGAATGCAACACTTACACATCTCAGGCATTGCATGCTCATGGGGCATGCCTCTTGGTACCAATACCCCAATTCTGATTCTAACTTACTTTGACGTAACTCTACTAAAGTCAGTAAGATACTCGTTATAATTACTTGAGCCCATAGAAGACAGGAAAGCTTTGCTGTAAATTTCAGTAATGGTAAGTATTTTGAGTGGGGTAGGATCAGAAACAGGCCATTAATGTAAAACAGAAAGCAAAACATCTCTACATGCTCCTGCTGAACCCAGTGAAGTTTTTTTCATTTATCTCAATAGGAAAATGAGTCAGACCTTTACTTTCTGATGCTCAGAAAAGACATTATTGTCTCTATTCTTGTACTGTTTTCAAGTGTTGCACACTTAGGAGCGCATATGCTTTCAGTCTGTGGAAACGGATTTACAGGTTGCGCAGAAAAGGGCAAAAAAATAAGGGCAGCTTTTAAAACTTCCACTTTTCACATATTAATATCTCAAGAATCTGCCTAACTGTAAACTCCATTTCATTTATGAAGGTAAATGTTACTTGGACAGTTTTTAGCTGCATCAAGCCTAAGAAAAATATGGAGACAGAAATCTCCAAGCGCATAATTTGGAATTCTTTTCTAAGGAGACTAAGCTGGGGGTGAGGCCCACAGCCTGGATGATGCTTCTCATCAGCATCAGGAATCTCAAAGAGGTGGAAGCAGTCAGTATCCACTGCTCTGCACAAATGCAGGAGCTTGGGGCTGCACAGCCAGGCAGCACAACTGCCCAAAGCCTGCTGTGTTCAAAGCGGCAGTTTGAGTAACAGTTTGTGCAAAGGTCTTGCTTTTTATTTGTTTCCAGCCTTACACTGAGTTTTCTTCATCTCTTAGTGTTGTGTAAGTTTCAAATATCAATGAATAAGCCTTTGTCATCAATGGCTGGTGAAGCACTCCTCTCAGATTTTTGTATCTGGAATGAACCAGGTTAAATTCTTTGGTGCTGCTTTTTCCCAAAACATATATTCAGATTACTCAACTTTTAGATAAGGTATCTGCAAATAATTTATTTGAAGAAACTACTGAAAGTTTCATTAACTGATAAAAGTAAATATTGCTCAGCTAAATTCTGCTGAACAGGTGAGTTATGCCTTTGAGCTTAAAGAGTTGTAAAATGCTGCAGCATCTTGGTGACAGTAAAAACAACAAAAAAAAAGTCTTAAAATGGGCTAATCTCTTTTCATTCTCCTCGTATTTGTATAACTTTAACATAGTTACTTGAACAAAGACTCTGTTATTCAGAATCTGACAAATGAAAGTAAGCAGATTATTCCATGTTTAGCATTTACATACATGGATAGATTTTCAGAGATCTCTATTTCTTGTTCACACTCAACAGTTTTCACTGTTGAAAACTGTGATATTTATGTAGAAATGGGTAAGTTACTCAGTCCATGAACAAGAAAGAGATGCACCAAATTGGCTCGTCTACAGCCTAGTGGGATGATCTTAAAAAATACCAGTAATCTGAAAATGCAAGATATTTGAGAAATACTCAGCTGAGGTGGGTTCTTGCACGATTTCTTTGACCAGAATTTAGTTCTGTTGCCTAGAGTTTGAATCATCCTAATAACTGGTTCTTGGAGGTGACGTACAAACATCTCTGTAAATGTCCCTGTGCAAGAAACCATAAGATGTGTAAGACACACAGATTCAAAACCTCCCCCCTTGTCTGCACATAGATGACATGGCATCCTTTGGAAGAAGCCTGCCTGACTTCATGTACCCTGTGTCCTTCCTCCAAAACCACTCTTACTTCTCCAAGCTTTCCCTGTAATAGGTAGGTGCCGACAGTTTACGGGCTGGTTTGGCCCGGCTCCGTGACTAGCGGGGCGGAGGGATTTCGCAAAATCCGCACCTCCGGAAAAGGGAAACAGGGGACCCCAAAATAATTAAAAACAGCGGCAACAATCTGAGGAGAAACAAACTAATTTACTAAATATGCAAGATAACACACTATAATACAATATAATTAGAATTGAAGCTAATAAATCAAATATAATGAGAGTGTCTGAAATGTGGAAAGGCCTCACCGTAACGCTGAGGTGAGATGCGCAGTCCAGTTGAGCAGCAGAGAGGAGAGTCTGATGAAGAAGAGCTGGTCAGACAACCTACCAAGGCCTTATATCTGTTCCCCCTGAGCAGAAATGATAACAGCACAGCGAACAGTCTTCTGGGGAATGTAGTTCTTCTTCTCTTCTGGGACAGGTACCCAGAACTGGAGCATTAAGACTTTAACTCCCAGTGCACAACATGATGTTATGATGTGGAATACCAATAACCAAAAATCATAAAACCATGACAGTAGGGCACAGGTACACTTTCCTGAGCAAGTGTTTGCCAACAGAGCATTTGTACTATCACTCCCATTGTCGTCTTTGGAAGTTTCAAGTGGTATATGATAGAAGTACTGTTACGCAATAAAATCATAGCAGGACAAAAAAATCTCAGTAGAACTTTGCAAATGCTGTTCCATGATGTTGTTAGGCATTCATTTTTCTACTGGCTCGAAGATGGTAATATTATACTTTCATCATCTTAGTTTTTTGAAAACAGAAGTAACTGCCTTCTGTGTTATTCCTCTGACTGTGCGTAATTTAAGCTGCAGAGGATGCTGGAAAGGTAAGTAAATATTGCAAGTATATGTTATTACTCTCTTTTTACAAATGAAACAACAAAGCATTCAATACAACTAAACCAAATTGTTTGCAGAGATGCATTAGAAAGCAGGAATCCCCTGTGCGGTGCTAGGAGAAATTGCATCAAAGATAGCACTTTGAGGAGTAACCAGTCAGTGTTTTCTGATGTCTTTCCAAAGAAAACATCAGAAGGGCAGCAATCTGTGAGCACCGGGTCTGCTGTACAGTCATCCTGACGACAGAGCTGAGGAAAGAACTAATCAGTGGCTTCTCATCTAGGCCTGTTTTGTAGAAACAAGATCCATGGTAAAGATCTGCTTGCATTCTTATATACCAAGCAGTGAATTTAATCGTGTTTTCCTAAAAACCTAAATACTAGTGAGACAGAAGGCTTTTGCAGTTCTTATAGTTTGAATGCAGCTCTAGGAAAACATACTTTAGGGGAGTTTCAACTCCATGTAGGCATTTGCATGACTTGTTCATGTGGGTTTTCCCTCTGAATCTGGCAGCTCAAGTGTTAGCAAGACGAACCACACTTGCTCCATTAGTGGAGTTCAAGCATGGGAACTCATTTTTCATTTAAGTACTGACTTGATTGCTTAACTGAAACTTTCAACTGTTGCTGTTTCTCTTGATTTCAATGGCTGTTGTTTTGTACATAGAGGAGAAAAGCACTATTAGAAGATATTTCTAGGCATAATTCAAATAATGTGATAGTGCTTCACTAGTGTGCATTTACAGACAAAAAGTTCTTTATGTATTGTTCAGAAATGTAAGTGCAGGATGTCTGCAGGCAGCAGTCCTTATTAACATCCATAGTGAAAAATTGTAAAATTCCTTTACTTCCTGTAAAAAGAGGTGCTTAGACTTCACTTCTGAATACTTTACGCATCGCTGTGCTAGCAGCTTCACTCCACTTGCAGAAACTGCCAAAAAATTGTCTGTTTTACCATATGGACACTCTGTAGTTCTCAGTGTATAATTTCAATTTTTCTGAATTGAGAGATAGAAAGAGGAGTTTCTGACAGGGTCTCTGTATAGTCAAGCATACATTTGTTTTCAACAGGAAATTTTACCTAGGGAATAATAGAGGATTTGCCATCTTACAAACGTCTGTGGGTCATGCTGTGGTTACGGACTCATGCTTCATTGCAGCTGCTGCATGAAAAGTTACCTTCCCAAGATCTACTCTGCAACTGGCTGCTCATGAAAGATGCCCCACTGGCTTTAGTAGCAGGAGTGTATGGATATGTACCCTGTAAAATCACACCCATAGTAATTCCTTTACCAGACATAGTGCATCTCTGTCATTCAGAAAAATTCTTGCAGCATTTTTATCCCCTTAATTAAAAAACAGTGTATTCATAATACAGAAGAGAACTGGCAGCAGCCATGACTTTTCATATTTGCTGCCACCGAGGTAATATTGTTGTTTATTATAGAATGTAAATGTATCACTTCACTCCTTGAGAACCTGTAATACTTCCTCCTCAGTAATTTAAGTGCATTTGGGTCCAACCAGTGAGTTTTATGTTTTCGTTGCCCTTTTTAATGTTTTAATAAAAAAGTATTTTTAAAGTTTTATTACTTATATACATCATCTGTATTATATACCTTCTATGCATCCCAGGACAATTCTTCACTCCGTGCAGCCCAGGCAAGCCCAAGGGTTGGACATTCATGGTCCATAGTATCTATTTTCTTCCATATAATTGTTCCAGGCAAGCTAAGAAACAGATAGACCACACTAAACTATAAATTTGAGGACACACTGCTCCTCTTTTTGTTTTCCTTTTAATTGTAGATGCACTCATTCAAAGGAGGCTGAAAACTAAATAACAAAATAGAATCTGTGTAGGAATCTGTGTAGGAAATACCTCTCTTATGCTTAATTCTTCCCCATTAACTGCTGGCAGGTGAATTTTTATTTCCAGCACAACATTCCCATACTTTTAAAATAACAAAACTCACCTTTAGGCATGTGAGGAAGTTTCAGTTTAGATTGTTACTACAGAAAAAGGAACAGAGAAACACAACACAGCTAATTTACCATAAACATTTCAAGATATTTTTTCTCACATGTGAGGAAGGGCTCACCTAAGGCAATAAAAAGCACATTAATTCAGTTCCCATATTACTGATGTTACAGATTTAAAAAAAAAAAAGAACACATGAGTGTGAACTGCTCATTGAACTGTAGAATGAAAAACCTGCAAAAAACATCCTGGTTGATATGGTGTGGCAGGAATCTACATCATCTGTTTGTACCTTTCTGTTAGCTGATAATATACAGCCAAGCATCTTTTTTCCCTTTTTTTTTTTTTTTTTTTTTTGGTCACAGCACCATGCTCTCACATTATTATCTAATTTCCAGATCAGAATACCAAAATCTTAGTCTGAAAGATTTTGAGGAGTTTGTATCTCTGGTGATGCACAGATGCAGATGCCATAGGTAACATGGGTGGTGGGACAGGACAGTGGATGGCAGGTTGCTCCTCGTTTTTAACAGAGAGATTAACTGGAGCTTCTTACTCTGGTTATTTAAGAAAAAAAAAATGGGAAAAAAAAACCCCACCCACAAAGAATATCTCATGGCAGAATTTACCTCCATTTCTACATCTAGATTTACAGACAATGAAGCAAGAGCAGACATGTAGGATGAAAAAGTCAGCACTGAAGAACCTACCTCCACATTAAACATATATGTGGCCCAGAGTAGGGCCACAAAAATGATCTAAGAGATGGAACATTTCTCCTCCAAGAACAGGCTGAAAGAGGTGGGGTTGGTCAGCCTGAAGAAGAGAAGGTTCCAAGGTGACCTGATAGCACCTTTCAATGTCTAAAGGGGAGCTCCAGGAAAGAAGGGGATAGACTCTTTAGCAGGGCCTGATGTGACAGAACAAGGGGAAATGGTTTCAAGCTCAAAGAGGCTAGATTTAGGTTGGATATAAAGAAAAAGTCTTTTACAGTGAGGGTGGTGAGGGAACATGTTGCCCAGAGATGTAGTTGATGTCCTGTCCCTGGAGACTTTCAAGGTGAGGCTCGATTAGGCCCTGGGCGGCCTGATCTAGCTGTGGATGTCCCTGTTCATTGCAGAAGAGTTGGTCTAGATGACCTTTAAAGGTCTCTTCCAACTCTAAGGATTCGATGATTCTATGGAACTGTGCTCCTGCTGCAAACTAAAAAGCTGCCTTTGATTCCCTAGAGAACATCAGGAATCAGACGAGAAAGTCAGAGTGGCACTTACACCAAGTGTGTTGTTTTTGTTGTTCTGGAATGTATATCTGAGCGCCAACCAAGCCAGATGAACTGAGAAGGGCTCCTCCCTTCCAACTCTCTCTTCTAAGGGGCTGTGCAGTCCAGCACCCCTATTTTCAGTTAAGAACTTTGGAGTCAATTTGTGAGAAATTCTGGAAGCTCTAGTTACAAATCATGCCCGTATTGCAACATGCATTCATTCATCAGCACAAGACATAGCTGAGATCCGTAGTTGTGGATGAACCACAAGCACATCGCCTTGCAACAAAAATTTCCTGCAGACCGTCCCTGAAACTTCTGTCAGAAGTTTGTGCAAGAAAAGTCATAGCCAGAGTGACTGCTACTGATTGAATACCACCTGTAAGCCGGGAGAGGGAATTAAGTCAAATTCACTCCCCAGTGCCTTTGTACATGGAAATCTCCCAGAAGGGGGACAGTATTCGCATCTCCGAGCTTTTCTGAATGCTTGGTAACCCTAAGGAGTGGGCCTGACCACCACTTACATTTTGTTAAATTTTAGACCCTTTTCAGGAAAAAAGGCAAGAAGAAATAAGGATTTCTGGTCAGAATTAACAGTGCAACTCTGAAACATCAGCTCTGTCTGAGATCTGTCCCTCAAACCTTTTTCCCCAATGGGATTTAAGTGGATTGCTAAGTATTTGACAGATCTGAGTATCAAGATCAATACTGTATTAGAAGACATAGCTAAGCATAACCGGGGGAAAATAATTAACAAAATTAAGGAGGGTTTTGCTCTATGGGGAACTATTAAAGTTATCTTTATGGGGTCATGTAAATGTAATAAAGATTCTGTCTGCACCACAATTTAATTCTATATCAGAAATGGTCCCTGTAGATATACCAAAAGATTATTTTACTAAAATTGAATGTGTATCCTTTTCTGGATTAAAGGAAAAGGGGAAAAATCTTTAAAGTAGAAAGTTGTGAATTTTATATAACACAGATCTGAATCTGCCTAAGCTACATCTCTAAATCTGCCTAAGCTACAACTAAATGCTGTTTAGTTCATTCATAGGCCACTGTTCATCGAAATGGTTATTGTACTATAAAAGGAAAGGAGAACATAATGAATATAGCTGTGCTCTAGCATGGTGCACCTACTCTTCATTACAGAATTTAATAAAGGTTGTTTTGTTGTTGTTTTGGCTTGGTTTTGTACTTAAGAATACAGAAATATGTTAGAAAATTATCTGTTCGAAGAAATCCAAATAATACATACGTCTTTGTAGATATTTGTGTTAATTCTACTTCAAAAACCAGGATGCAGCTGTGATTTAATTTAAATTGTTAGAGAAAAGAATTCAGCCTGTAGAGTGTGATGTTTTAATATATCTTTTAGACGTGTGAGCAGCAAACCTGGATTGTTCATTACTGATTTAAATTCTTTTAACTATATGCTAGCATGCATCTCTCTGAGGATCTGTTGTTCTTTTTTATCTCTTCCTTTTCATTAGTACTTTTCCAATTATACTAAAAACAACTTAATCAGACCAGAGGTTCTCTTAAAATAATGTCAGTTCTTTACTTACCTCACTTAAAATCAAGGCTAACATAATATAACATCAGACTGATTTCATTTTGCCGTGTTAACATGTTAAGAACGGTGACCTTAATCTTGTGTCAGCCTCCTCCATGGATGAAAGCATGGCCTCATAGTTGAGGTCTGATTACTAATGTAATGGTGGCAGTGAAAAGTGGGAAACCTGGGAACATTTTGTGTGTTTGCACCCCCTTCTTGTATCATTAATCTGTGTCTCCACTGTCCCCTGTGTTATCATCAAAAGAGAGCTAGCTCGTGGTGGAAGAGAGGAACATAGCATAATAATGGAGAATGCTTTCTGGCATCTGTTGGGTCTTTCCTATTCAGCTTTTGAATTTTTAACCCAGCTTGAGAAGAATGTTCTTCATCATTTCATCATAATGAACTGACCCCAGTGTAAGGTCAGTGTGAGATGTCACGTTAGGCTTTTTGAAACGATTTGATAGTTTTCATCTGTGTGATCACTCCCCAGTGGCACAAAGAGATTTCTTGCTTGAATAAAAGTGTAAAGGTTTGGACCTACACTCTAAATAGTGTACTGGTGTTGCACAAAATACCTGCCAAGTACGCATCTCCTTTTAGTCACTTTTCTTTGTGACTGAAAATGCTCACCTACAACACTTGTCCTCTTTTCCTTAAATTAGCACTAAACTAGCCCTCCTTTCAAGTACATGTCACTTAGACTAGGAGGCAAGAACCACAGTTAATTATTATCAGCAACATCAGGACAAGGTTCCCTCTCCACCATGGCATCTGATTTAGAAGATTTAGGGGCGGAAGATGTGTTGGTATGTCTCACATGAAGTTCATTCATGGCTTAACTCAGTGTCTGAAGATTATCTTAAGCCTCAAAAGTCTATTTCTATGTATTTTCCAAAATTCTTTTTGTCATTAATACCTAGCAGTCATTCCTTCCGCAGCAGAGACTCAACAATTTCTTTGAATAGTGGCGTTCTTAATTTTACTGATACCTTTCTAGTCTGACCGCCTAGCAAACTGCCAGAAGAAAATATATTTTCTTTCACCATTTTGAATCTACTAACTTTTAGCAGTTTCATTGTCTTGTAGCACTTACGTTGTAAGCCTGTTTAAAAGGTACTTACTATAGGCTACTTGTCATTTTAAATATTTTGTATCATACCCTCTATTACTGGTGTCCTTTTTTCCACAGAAAAGTTATCCCAAATTCCTTGAGTGTTTCTCTGATGTGATGTTTTCCTTGCTTCTAACTATCTACATTCCCTTCCAATGTTTTTTATTCTCCAGCTCTTCTGGGGCCATTTCAATACTGTATTTTGATCTAATGTACAGCCTTAAGCATGAGTCTAATCTGCCTCACCTTTCCACTTCTGAATCTAATAGAGATTGGACCTCAGTGAGAGCATTAGGCAAGATTCAGCTGCAGTCCACAACACCCTTCAGTGCAGTGAACACATGAACCTGACCCCCTCTACCCTCACCAAAATAGTGATGTTGTCTGATTGAGGCTGGGCAGAAAAATCAATCTTCTGTTCCAGTCCTCAATACCATGGGTGCAGACTGCACCAATAGGCTGTTAGAAAGCGAGTTCTTCTTACATTCAAGATACCACATTCAACATCCACAGCTAGGTGGAGCTCTACTGGAAGCGCATGGAGCTGTCTCATCCTCTTTTGCTTCGCACAGGCTACTTCTGCAAAAATCCCTGTTAGATTCAATGAGCAGAACAGAGCATAGAATTCTAGAGGAAGTAAAGTAGTTATAATGCCACAAAATAAGATGGCATTTTATTTTCTGCCTTATTATCATCCAATTTCAGAAAGAACCTAACATCACAGAATCACGGACTCACTAAGGTTGGAAAAGACCTATAAGATCATCCAGTCCAACCATCCACCTATCATCAGTAGTACATGCTAAACCATATCCCTCAACACAACATCCAAACGTTCCTTGAACACCTCCAGGGTCGGTGACCCCACCACCTCCCTGGGCAGCCCATTCCAGTGCCTGACCACTCTTTCAGAGAAGTAGTATTTCCTAATGTCCAGCCTGAATCTTCCCTGGCACAGCTTGAAGCCGTTCCCTCTAGTCCTATCACCAGTTACACGAGAGAAGAGGCCGACCCCCAGCTCACTACAACCTCCCTTCAGGTAGTTATAGAGAGCAATAAGGTCTCCCCTGAGCCTCCTCTTCTCCAGACTGAACAATCTTGCTTGCTTTTGTTGACCATAGCGGTTTCTGAGTTTGGAGCTTCACTGAGCTCTACATACAGGTTGCTTCCAGCTTCTGTTTTACTTAAAAACTGTCGTGTTGCTTATTCAGTCAGTTTTGTCAGGTCATTCTGAGATTTTCATAGTCTGAATAGCTTTCATCACTGCAGAAAATTTGTGAATTTTGTTCATTAATAAGGCTGGATGTAATCGAACTGAGGCACTCAGAGACTTCGGGACTAATTTGGGATTCTGAATAAACTTAGCAAAAATGCTTTCTTTTCTCCTTAACACAATTAATTAAAAGCAAGTTGTAGGGAAATAATTTCAGCATTGCTGTTCTGGGAGTCACAGTAATTTGGAATCTTGTTGACTGGCTGCTTTCTGCATAACTATTATGGACAAACATTAATGCAAACAAGAATGTTTTTAATGTCTTCAGTGAGACTCAAATGCAACCTGCTCTGGTCTCTGTATACAAAGTACTGAGGCTTTCTTTGCTGTTTATTTCTGCCCTTGCTGAACTTGTAAGTTTACTTTGAGAGGCCAGGACTTCTTTTTGCAGTGTTCTCCCCATTAGCTGGCTACTTTCTGCTTTTCATAGTTGCAAAATGATGAGTCCATGGATAGCTATCCTTAATAACGATCTACTCACCTGTGGGCTGAAATGCCATGAAAAATGTGAGTAAGGATTTGGAAAGGCAATGCACAACATTACGGCTCTACTCCATCGTCACTAGTCCCATTCATCCAATACACTCATGAATCCCTTTGGGCACTTCCTTCTATCCCGTGTTTTATAATACAGAATTTGGGGTGCTCATTTCTTTACTAGTCTGCTTGTGTGGTCATTAATATTTTTGAAAGTTGCTTGGTAAAAATAAGTGAATCAAAAATCTGAAAACCTGCAGTGTTTATCTCCCTTTGCATGACTGTAAATAGTAATATAAGAGGTTGAGCGGCAATGAATTGTGCTATTTATGCCCAAATCCCATTCTTTTCAGTTAGATTGTGAAATTCCTCATTTGCTGATATATGTGCCAAAATCTGTCACCTGCCTGTAGTTTGAGGAATTAGAGTTGTGCAGACTTCTGTGTAAGTAGACAAAACCTCCAACTCATAAAAAGATGCCACACTCTGAAAAATCCCTCTACTCTGCCGTGATGCAGTTTTGGGACACAGCAACACAAGAAATATAAATGATACTGGAGTCTTCCATTCCAGACACTCTGTCTCCCTAATGATACATCAGAGTATTTTCATCTAACCTCTCCTGCTAAATCATTGGTAGTATTGGCTAGATATTGATGATAAATGTATCATATTGATAGCTAAATATTGGTAGCTAAATGTATCATAATGCATCACTGTAACATCTCCAATACCTGCTGATAAATGGCTTCAATCTCTTGCTACAACAGCAATTTATGAAAGAATATCATACAAACTTCAAGATAAACTCCCACAATTTGAAGAGATTGCCTCTTTTTATACTTTATAAATAGAAGCAAAGATTGTACATCTCCTCCAATATATGTGTTGAAATGGTCTAGTCTAATTCCCAAAAGGACAAATAGAGGGCTCAAAAGGGAGCTCTTTGCTGTTCTAAATTGTCATAACTCCAGGAGAGCTATGGCAATTTACTCCAGAGAAGGATCTGTCCCCTGGAGCCTGCCTGCTGTTATGTCTCCAGCTTTCAAGTTTTATCACAGTGATGTCTTTTTTTTCTCTCCTGCAAGAAATCCTCACCTGAAGAAAGCCAGCTGTTTTTGGATCCCCAACATGGAATAGGTGAAGAATTCATTATTTAAAAGAAATGATTTTAGTGAATCTATGGCAGATACTTCCCTTCTTTCCAATTATTTCCAAAGAGCACAACATTAGTTTTTCCTCATAAAAAGTCATAGGATAACTATCATATGGAAGAAAGCTTTTCTGAGCCATGTGGACATTGGTATGATTTCCCTCTTGGTTGAACTCACACTAGTCAACGTTTTGTGTTGAGCAGATGGAAGGTGAAGACCTCCAAATAAAGAAAATGCTGTCAAAATCTTTTTGAAAATGACAATAGCAATTTTTCATGAAACTCAAGTGGAAGACACAAACAGTGAGTGCATAGTTTATATCATTGCTCACATTTCCACCTCTGAGTAGTTCATTTATCCTAAAGTTGTACTTGTAAAACCTTTATGTACCACTATCATTTACTTCTGATATGGAATAAATGTACACATGCATTTCATCTAATCAAGGTAGTGTACAGACAGGAACTAGCTGACAAAGCTATCTTCGTGATCTTTTAATGTAGCTCTTCTCTGTTCTATATTCCCTTCAAATGTCATCTCCTCTTGTCTTTTGTCAAACTGTTTTAAGCGTGAAAATAATAAATAATACATACTTTGTATTCCAGCAACTTTATACAAGTGCTCTTAACATATAAGCTCTCCGGTGAGACGAGGGCAAGAAAATTTGAGTTGTAGCTCTCTTATCTTAAAATGAGTGAGAAACCATTATGTTCCATTTGTGCCACATTCTGCAGCCAGTGCCTAGGAGCTGGAGGAGGGAAAATCATCCCTTGGTACATGCAGCATCAGCTTATTGATAGTAACACTCATTCTCGAAGCAGAGGCACCCTACCAGCCCTCAGGGAAGCCCCCAGGAGGTGCAGTCCAGCTGCTTCCCTGGCCCACTTCTCAACTTCACAACTCAGCACTGCTGTGGTGATGTGGATGAACCCGACCTGAGCAACATGATAGTCCAGAGAGCGTTTTGTCAAAGGGGTTTCACAGGACCAGTGGTTGTTTTCAGGGTGAGTGGGTCCTCTTTATCTTCCTTTGGATATTTCAGACCCTCAGGAATTTGGCTGTGCATCCCTGGGTTCTCCTACCTCCATGTGCAGGGTGATGCATAAACAAGTGAAAAGGAGAATTAAAGGAAGATGCCAAGAAGGCAGCAGCTCTTTACTCACTGTGGGTGAGTGAGGACAGGATTAACGTCCCACACACTCTTCCATTAACACAAAGTCAAAAGGGCCATGGGCTCTCCTGCATAGGAGCAGGGATGGCTGGAATGCTGGGGCAAAGCAGATGAACAGGGACTTTTTAATACTAAGAAAACAAATTATGGTATTCAAGAGCCAGCCACTGGTTCTAATAAAATGGTTTAGGGTATAAAATCACTCATGTACTTATGTATAAAAAAAGAGCTTTTGCAGAGTAGATGCAGCCAGGCAAACCCAGTTACATTCAGCTCTGTGTTTATACAGTAAACTTGAGCACATTTCTCAGCTCTCAAATAAGGCAGTTCCCTAAGTGCACCTGTTTTTTGTTGTTGCTGGCTCTTTTTTTCCCTGCAGCTGCTCAGAAGACCAATAAACGACTAAGTAACACCATTATTGTAAAACAAGCTGCACAGCACAAAGCTGTATTTACTGGAATGATGTCACATTATTGTTTCCATTCCATTAAATATTTACTTCAGGCCTTTTATAACCGTTAGAGGTATAAAGGCTATTCTTCCAGACTCAAAGAAATGCAGTAAGAGGCAATTTTCAGAGTGGCACAAAAAAGTTATGCATGCAAGTCTCATTATTCATACACTCAACTATGAACATTTTGTTTGCTGCAACATCCCCAGCTTTCTCAGCAAGACACAGCAAAAAAAAAAAGAAAGAAAACAATGAAATAAAACATTTTTGCCCGAGTGTCAGTGAAAAGAATGATTTTTTTTTCATCAAATTATTCTGCATTATGATTTGATCTATTTCATTCCCTGCATATTAAAAGGAAATCTTTTACAGAGCGTAAGGTTAATGCCTATGAGTTGCATCATGTATACGCCCTTTTAAAATTGATGGTATGGGATTTAGGCACTCTTCTTCTCCTTTGTAGCATTTTATTTGCCAGACAGACAAAGAGGAGGAATTCATAAAGGCTTCTGAAGCCAAGGAACTATGCTCAGGTATTCAAAGTATTTTACTACTACATGGGTAGGGATACATAGAACTGAAAAAGCTTTGAATATTATGGATAACTGCTGGCAAAATTTACCAGTGATATGATGGCAACGGAGCTGAAAGTAATCATAGACTCTTAGATTGTGTTATATTTGCATTAAGGCACATAGGTCTGGGTCAGTAAACAGAACAAGATTCTTGTTATTTTATGATGGATGCTCTGAAAATAATGCCTCCTATTTTATTATGTTGGCTCACAATATCAGAGGTGAATGTTGGTGATATGGCAGTAGATGTTGAACATTCCCACCAATATCCCATTACATGTTGTTGCCATGTGACAGATGGCAGCAGAGGGCAGTCTGACGGAATGGCATTTGACATCAAAGTGCATATCATAGAATCATAGAATCACAGAATCATAGAATGGCCTGGGTTGAAAAGGACCGGAATGATCATCTAGTTTCAACCTCCCTGCTATGTGCAGGGTTGTCAGCCACTAGACCAGGCTGCCCAGAGCCACATCCAGCCTGGCCTTGAATGCCTACAGGGATGGGGCATCTACAGCCTTCTTGGGCAACCTGTTATGATGCGGAAGTATGGAATTGAATTCCTCCATGAGTTAAAAATTGCACTCATTAACAATCATTGATTCTTACTGAACGTTTAGGGAGACCAAGCAGTGGACGTGAGTACAGTGAGGCTGTGGGTGGCATGTTTCAGCAGTGGCAATACTGACAGTCACCTCCACTGGCGCAGATTGTTGCAAGTGCAGGCTCTTGTTCACCCCTGGTGAAAATACATAGCTCATGGTGGTGACCCTGTTGAAAAATAATGTGCTGTAGCTGAGAATTTGCCCTATGAAATGGCTTTACTGGACTCTTTATATCTGTTGTAGTTTCCATGGAAATAAATAGGAGGCATTACTTACAGAGCAACCTATGTAGAAATAACGAATTTAAGAAATTGTGACTGTATTTCATGGGGTTGTGTCTCATAGATCTGTATTAGTCTTCACCTGCTCACAATAATTTAAGCTTCTAATTTTGATCATGATTAAAACCAGTGAGAAGGAAACCTTGATTTAAATAGCTGGTTTTATTTTTACTTTGCATTTGTACTTGGTAATTATCTTCATTCTCCTTGACTGGCATGATGATTAACACAAGCTGATTTGCAACTGTATTTGCAATGTATATTTGATACATTTCAATATCTTTTTATTTTTGCATACAAATATGCACAGTGAAAGGATGAGACTTATTGTAATTTGTTCATATACTTATGTTTTATATTCATATCATCTCAGAAAATGGCAAAAGACTTTTCTTTACTAAACAATGGTTTTATTCGGGGGTTGTGTCCAAAAGCACTGGGGTGGAAACTAAAAATCAATTTAAATGCATAAAACTAGTTTAATTAATTGTATTTAACTAAAATATATGGCATCCGTTTTTTTCCTCATAAAATGAAAATTTATTTAAGACTAGCAGGATTACTAAATGAATGAAATGGATACATTATTTAGTGAACTGAGAGATTATTTCCTGTCTCTAGAAGCTGATAGTTAGATGTATACCATGCGGATAAATGACTAGTGAGATTATCAGAAGTACCTGTATGTGTTACTGCCTCATTTCCACTGAAGTCAATAGGAGTTATGCATTTATCTGTAGGAGGGATTTTGAAACTCCCACTGGTCATCTGTCTCCATCTCCAGGCACCAAAATATCTTTGGAAAGCTGACGCACCTGGAGGGTTTTGTCAGTATTGTTTTCTCTACTTTTTATTATTAATAGACGGGAAGAAAAAAGAATGCTGCATTTTCAGCCTTCAATCCATTTCTGAATTTTGCCTGAGCAATAGTAATTAAATGACAAAATTATTTGCTGCAGCTGCTAGTTCAATAAAATCAACATCAAAGAAAACAGGGGCTTTTTAAAAATAAAACATTTGAAAAGTGCCAAAAATTGTAGCTTTGCAGTAAAGATAGGGAACGAGTAAATTTCTGGATTTTAAGACAGTCATTATTGTAATGAAGTTCACAACGACTTTAGAAGTTTAATGTTTCTCTGCCAATTCTGCAGGTACTTTTGTCTGAGCCAATGAAAAATAGGAACACCCTTCTGATAGACTGAAATAATGCTGAGAAAATTCTAAGCTTTAGTAGAGATCATCAGTATTTTAAATTGAACTTCAGTTTTATTTTTAATGCACTTGTCAAGGGTTTAATTTGTTTGCCTGTTTGCTTGTTTGTTTTCTAATTAAAAACATGCATCTGTATTTAGACTAACTTCTAAGCAGCTCCAGAAATTCCCAGCATCCCCACCAGGTTTCTGGGTTCCATTACAGCCACGGGAGCATTACATCTTTCCAGTAGAAACTAGGCCAGATATCGTTGAAGGTAACAGAGGGGAAGACACACCTACCATCTCAGATCTAGCTTTTCAGTGCGTGCCTTCTCTGATGTACTTTCAGGGGCTTGCCTGAACTCTCTAATGGGCTTACATAGCTACACCTTTTCTTTAAAAGCCTGAGTGAACTCATACTTTTAGTTATCCAGTAGGTCAGTGGTTCAAGCTTTCACCTCACTTAAATTCCCCCTTGTGCCAAGAAAGCCCTCCTACGATATCATCCATTCAACCAGGTAAGTAAGGACTCTCCAAGAAAGGAGCCCTTCCTAACTGACTTGCTTTAGCATTTTGCATGCAAACATTTTCCCACAGGGAAGCAACCTAATAACTTGGCTGCACTGTCCCTCTTCTTTCTCTTTCTATGTCAACTGCATGGAATTATTACAGGAAAGATGAAACAGAACAAACAAGACAAATGAAGATGGTCTTCCATGCCAAATATGTTATGTTCTACCACTGGGGATATTCTCCTAGCAGAGAAAATTGTGCATTGCCTTATGATGTTCTAAATCCAGGGTAGGTTGGGTTAAGCTGCAGAATAAAACCAACAGTAGTCACTCCAGAGATGAAAAAGAGACAGAAAGACTTGCTGGGATTTCTAAAATAGTCAAGAGTATGCCATGGTGTATTTGGGCACAAACTGGAACAAAGTAAGTTTCAGACAAATGTGAGGAAGAACTTCTTTACTGTGAGAGTGACAGAGCACTGGAACAGGCTGCCCAGAGAGGTGGTGGAGTCTCCTTCTATGGAGATACTCAACACCCATCTGGATGCTTTCCTGTGCACCCTACTGTAGGGAATGTGCTTTAGCAGGAGGGTTGGACTAGGTGGTCTCCAGATGTCCCTTCCAAATCCTGCAATTCTGTGATTCTGTACATGACAAATAATCCAAACAGCTTTATATACCTGACTTAGATAGCATGGACTGAACTCTAGAGATGTTTTTCTCTTCAGTGTAAATGAAGCCTAATAGGCACAGGCTAGACACCTAATACTGATGCAGCTTAAATTAAGCAAGATGAGATCTGCTTGAAAAGTATAATTAAGGTATAGCTGTTATTTCAAGGTCATAGTTCCCTGATCTGCTCATGTTTTCTACTGGATGAGGAATGACTGCTCCAGTATATACTTTGAAAGCTTTATATATATCAAAACCAGTAAATCATGTTTCTGCAAATAAAGATGTTTTCATTCCTTGCTGAAGGCTAGAAATATGAAAATCCCATTAAGCAGTTTAATCAGGATAATTTTAGTAAAATCATCGGTGCTATAATAACTACAGTGTGATGTTTACTTGTAATTATTTCTAGCATCTCCCACACCTCTGCATTCTGTGTGTAGCAGAGAAGTAAACAGATCTGTATCTCACCTTCCTTGCCCACAAGAAAATTAATAGTCTAGGAGCAGGATTTCAGCATTACATTTTGTTCTGAATGAGTGACCTGAAGTGAGGGAAGAGAAAGTGACAGGCAAGAGAGTAGAGAGAAGGTTGAGGAAAGATGAAGGAAGAAAAGAACACAGTGACTCAGCTTAAGTGTATGTGTTCTGGCTAGCAGACTTTTAGGCAATGGAAGTACTGTTAAGATCATCTGGCCTAAACCCCTGCACAGATTTCACCTGCTAGTATCTGTACTGAGCCTTAGCTTTCAGTTAAGCTAAAACATACCCTTGAATAAACATAGAATCATCATAAACATAGAATGGCCTGGATTGAAAAGGACCGCAATGATCAACTAGTTTCAACCTCCCTGCTATGTGCAGGGTTACCAACCACTAGACCAGGCTGCCCAGAGCCACATCCAGCCTGGCCTTGAATGCCTCCAGAGATGGGGCAACTTATCTTCCTCGAACATCTCCTCTTCCTTGAAATATACCCAGTTTCCTCAAATACAGTAGATTTCCTGGTAGTTTATTGCTCAGTACTTAACACGTAGCTCCTTAATCCTATTCTGATTTTGTCTAGTTCAAGCTTCTAGTCATTGTATCCTACTACTCACTCTTTCTGCTGAGTTATGAACCTGGTGCTGCCAGAAATTTCTTCTCTAATCAAATTCTCTTTTCAGACTAAATATACATAACACCTCATATCTTGCTGCTTGGGATACATTCTTCACATATCAATTACTCCTTTAGGTTTGTTGTAAGCTTGTCATGGTTTTATGATTTTTGGTTATCAGTATTCCACATCATAACATCACGTAGTGCACTGGGAGTTAAAGTGTTCCGGGTACCTGTCCCAGAAGAGAAGAAGAACTACATTCCCCCGAAGCCTGTTTGCTGTGTTGTTATCATTTCTGCTCAGGGGGAACAGATATAAGGCCTTGGTAGGTCATCTGACCGGCTCTTCTTCGTCAGTCTCTCTCCCTGCTGCTCAACTGAACTGTGCATCTCACCTCAGCGTTACGGTGAGGCCTATCCAGCTTTTGGACAATCTCTCTCTCTCTCTCATTATATTTGATTTATTAGCTTCAATTCTAATTATATTGTATTATAGTGTGTCATCTTGCATTCTGATACCATATTTAGTAAATTAGTTTGTTTCTCCTCAGATCGTTGCCACTGTTTTTAATTATTTTGGGGTCCCCTGTTTCCCTTTTCCGGAGGTGCGGATTTTGCGAAATCCCTCCGCCCCGCTAACTACAGAACTGGGCCGAACCAGCCCGTAAACCATTGAAAAGCTTTACAAGCTTTTTTGCCCACTTTAAAATGTAGAGTTGGACTTGCTGTCCCTGTTGGAGTCTCACATTCCTAAATATTACTAGCAATTATTTTGTGTTGTAAGAATACTTGGATAACAAGAGATATAATTGCTTTGACTGAGCAATCCAGGCTGTAACGGTCAGCGACCTTGGAGTGTTTTAGAAGGGGGTGGCAAACAGGGAGCTGGCAGCCAACAGTGAGAATGTTTCTGATACTGTAGAAGATTTATAGTTTTTCTCTATGCACCAATCATAGAATTGTTTTTGCCTACTGTTTGCTAGATTAGCAGTGTAATTTTAGCCCACTATATAAGCTTGTGTGTGTGGCTATTTTTATCCCTTTGCTCTTCGCTATATAAGTGTGGATTTTCTCAATAAAGTGAAGCATGATGATTTAATCATATTGATACCTGTCATGACTCTGGAACCTTTCTCCTCGTCAATTTTGTACTTCCTTTTAGGTAATGAATTAATGCATTGAATAGCTTAGGCCTATGTCTCAGGGTACATTTGGATCTGAGAGACAGGATGTCTCAGAAGCAGAGGCAAGCAAACTATGCACTCAGAGCACCACAGAGGGTTATGGGTTATATTCAACATACACACACTCACACACACAGGCATCCATTTTAGATAATCCCTGTAAGTGGGAAGCGGAAACTTCCTAAGCAAGTGCTCTGTAACCTGCCAAGCCTTGAGAGACAGCAAACTGCCAAAAAGAGAGAGAAGGAACATGCTGGCGGTGGATTCGACAGGCAGTGCCAGCAGGGCATCCCCTGCTTCAAAGGGCACTTTTCCTCTCTCACCCACCACAGCCTCTCTCCTGCTTTTATTCTCCCCAGGGTCTGCAGGGCTTTTTCCAGTTGCACACTATACCCATGTGACCTACGCATGATACAGAGCCCAAGTGGAACACCTGCCAAAGAAGCCCTTGAAAAAACAAGATGAACTACCAAGGTCAGCTCTCTCTACAAAAAAAGATATTTGCAGCTACAGCCACAAAGATCAGTTCCCTTGAAACTTTCAGAGTACTTTGTTCCATCCCAGGATCATTCTTCAGTCAGAGGCCTTTAGGTCCCCGACACATGTCACCCTGTGATCCTGGGTTGGAACACACTGGTCCCTTAAAACTGTCAGAATACTTTGTTCCATCCCAGAATCATTCTTCAGCTGGGGCCTCTAGGTCCCCGACACAGCCTGGTGAACAGATTCCTGGAAGAGCTCACCAAATAATGCCACATTATTACAACAATCCATTCACAAATCATCAATTTCCAAACTGTTTAACATGCACTGTGGTGTTAATTTTTCAAGAGCAGCATAGTGTGATTTCATGTCTGTTGCCTTAAGGGGTCAAATTATATCATGATTCTGTTTATCACTGTCAACAAAAAATACTGTCCTATTAAGACAATATCTATTTAATGTCCCTTAAACTTTCCAAATACTGTTCCCTTCCAATGCTACATTCTATGGACACTATTTTCCTTTATATACTGTCTCAGGAGAGACAGAATGTCATACGTTGCACCATAAGGGGTATTAGCATCATTTGCCTACTTGATGCCAGTTACTTTAAACTCCACTATTGTATGCCACTCATATGTTCCTGTCTGCTAAACACTGGCAAAGATTGTTTCTTCTTTGGAGAATATTGTCATGAGTGTTCATTATCTGGTAAGAATTGCAGTTCTCAGATGTGGCCAAAAAAGGAGGAATCCCCTTTGCTGGTATTTAAACTTTGCACTGAAGCATGTGATCAGTCAAACCCACACAGATGTCAGTTAATGTCCATAAGTTTCACAAGGTTTTCTTGTATCTTACCACAGAAATAATTCAATTAAAGATAATGTTGCACATTGTCACTCACGACAACAGACTTTGAAGACCAAATTTAAAAAAAAAATCTATGTAAAAATGTCCTCAAAAAAATCTGAAGCTTCATAATGGCTATTGAAAGGAAAAAAATAAGCAAATATATACAAATATATTAATAGATAAAATCCACCTTTCTTTTTGTTTTCAAAGACAGGCACTTAATCTATGAATTCTTTAAACTTCAGATTTGAATTTGAACTTTCACTGGAAATTTTATTACATCCAGTTATTGTCAAATCAATAATTTGTTTTATTTTATTCCAATTATAACCGCTTACACAATAGCTTTCTTTTAAAATATTCCTCAGCTAGAGATATTCAATTAAAATAATAAAAAATCAACTGTCTCATAGAATAAAGAGGGAGCAGATAAAATAATGTAAGTGACAGGCTCATAATCAAAGCCCTCTCTGTATTGTGAAATAAACACTTTCAGGATTCTCAGTATGTTTTACAGTCTTAATGGCTGTTAGGTCTCCCTTGATTGACCCCGAATAAAATCTAACCAGGGGTGACAAAAAAATATGTCCATCAACTTTGCTCATGCATTACAACATAAAAATTGACTGGAGTCATTGACTACAGGTAGCAATGAGCAAAACTACACAAGATAAATACTCTGGTTTGTGGATACTCATTCACTCCACTTTTGTCTGCCGCCTTGATTTTTGGATTGGGCATTCATGGATAAAAGGTAGGTGATCTGAAAAAATCGTGTATGTCTTTTAAAAGACAGTATCATGTTACGTTACTCCCTTCACAGAAATTTATGTTACATGGTGTTAGACCATGGGCTAAGCTTAATGTAACATGATGCATTAAAAACTGCACATCATGGTTGTAATGTGTGCCAGAACAATGAATTGTTATATCACATATCTCTTCATTTGTAAGCAGAGAACCCATGGAAATCATTTGCAAAGGGATATATTCTCCTTTTGATGCATGCACATAAATCCCTTTTTCCTTCACTACTTTCAGCTCTTCACCTAATGGTTGGACTGAGCTAGCAAAAGCTGTTTTTCTTTTTTTTAAAAAAAAAAGAAAGCCTTGAGTTAGCTAAAAAGGTTTGAATTGTGGCTTAGCATTTATTATAGTCACAGCTTAACCCTCCTTAAAACTATGTGAGAGATGTTTTGTAACCTGTGCTCAAAGCAATGCAAAATTTGAGCATTCAACATTGCTGTCTTCTCCGCACATGGTAAATTGTACTGCCTAAATTTTTTTTTCTAAACGAGTAAATTTTCTTCTGATTTTACACCACCACATTCTGATGAATTATTTTCTTTTCACACAAGTATGGATGAAATCTGAATCCATTCCTGGGGTGTTTGGTGAAACTACAAAGGCCAAAATTAGAATGGATGTTCCCTCAACATTTTTCAGCTTCTGCCCAGCAAGCCATTTCCCTTTCATCAAATTTTCTAGTGCAATCAAGCCTCTCCTGTATGAAAACATCCAGCTCCCACTTGATTCCCTGTGTTCAGTGGATACATCACAAACTCCACTGCTGCAACCCTTTTTACGTTTATTCATGCCATGTCTGTGCTCTAATAACCTATGGCATTTGCTTACACATGTGACATTGAACAACTATCTAGGCATCTGGAAGGTGAGTGGTGATTTTGGAAGATCATTTTCACCAATGATGATTACCTGATAAGAAAGAAGATGTAGAGATTTACGCTACAAGTCCAGGCTCTAACCAGGGAGATTCATTCTTGTGCACTTCAATCTCCCTAGCTTTGTGCTGGCCAGCTGTACAGAGGTTAATTTTATCTACTGAATTTGTAAAAATACTGAGGAGATACTGCTAACCTTTATTCAAAATCTAATCTTATTTATCTATTACTCTATAAGGAAGCTAAATGAAATTATCTTTTCTTACAGAATAGAATAGAATAGAATTTGAAGACTAAATAATTTCTACAATTTGATTTCTCATAAATGAAAATGAAATTATATTCAAACTGCACAGATAGTTTTGATGGATAAACAAAATAATATAAAATATCACTCAGCATTTACATATTAAAGTAGTAGTCTCAGTCCTCAGATGAAGCGAACATACTTTTGGTACAGCCATGGACATATTTTTTTCAAGCTGTCAAAACCAACTAGTAACAAACAATAAGATGGAAACTGCCACTGAGTTCAGCAGATTTTACAGGTGATCTCTTCCGGGATGTACTTGGAGGTATCCTGTGGGCTAAGATTTTAGAAGGTAAGGGGGCCTGTGAGAGCTGGTCGGCATTTAAACAGCTCTTCTTCCAAGCTCAGGATCGGTGCGTCCCTGTGAGCAAGAAATTGGGAAAGGGTGGCAGGAGACCTGTGCGGATGAGTAAGGAGCTCATGCGCAAACTCAAAGGGAAGAAGAAGGTCCATGAAATGTGGAAAAAGGGTCTGACCACTTGGGAAGAATACAGAAATATTGTCAGGACCTGCAGGGATGTGACGAGGAAGGCTAAAGCCCGCCTGGAATTGAACCTGGCAAAGGAGATAAAGGATAATAAAAAAGGCTTCTTTAAGTATGTTAACAGTAAAAGGAAGACTAGGGAGAATGTGGGTCCCCTGCTACGTGAGGGGGGTGTTCTGGTAATGGGGAATGCTGAGAAGGCAGAGATACTGAACGCTTTCTTTGCTTCTGTCTTCAGTGAAAAAGTTCTCCCTCAGGAATCCCAGACCCTGGAGGTTACTGAGAGGGTCTGGGGAATGGAAGACTTCCCTTTAGTCAGGGAAGAGGCGGTCCAAGAGCGCCTAGGCAACACCAGTGTTCATAAATCCATGGGACCCGATGGGGTGCATCCACGGGTGCTGAGGGAGCTGGCTGAGGTGATTGCTGAACCGCTCTCTATCATCTTTGAGAGGTCTTGGAGAATGGGGGAGGTGCCTGAAGACTGGAGGATAGCCAATGTCACTCCGGTCTTCAAAAAGGGCAAGAAGGAAGATCCAGGTAATTACAGGCCAGTCAGCCTCACCTCTGTCCCTGGAAAGGTGATGGAACAGCTTGTGCTGGATGCCATCTCCAGACAATTGGAAGAAAAGGAGGTTATCAGGAGTAGCCAGCATGGGTTCACCAGGGGGAGGTCATGCTTGACCAACCTGGTAGCCTTCTATGATGTTGTCACTGGCTGGGTGGATGGGGGGAGAGCAGTGGATGTAGTCTACCTTGATTTCAGCAAGGCGTTTGATACTGTCTCCCACGACATCCTTATAACAAAGCTGAGGAAGTGTGGGATAGATGAGTGGACAGTGAGGTGGGTTGAGAACTGGCTGACTGGCAGAGCACAGAGGGTCGTTGTTGGCGGTGCAGAGTCTGGTTGGAGACCTGTAACTAGCGGTGTTCCCCAGGGGTCGGTGCTGGGTCCGGTCTTGTTCAACATCTTCATCAATGACCTTGATGAGGGGATAGTGGCCACCCTCAGCAAGTTTGCTGATGATACGAAGTTGGGAGGATTGGCTGACACGCCTGAAGGCTGTGCTGCCATTCAGCGAGACCTGGACAGGCTGGAGAGCTGGGCGGTAAGAAACCAGATGAGGTTTAACAAAAGCAAGTGTAGAGTCTTGCACCTAGGGAGGAATAATTGCATGCAGCGGTACAGGTTGGGGGATGACCTGCTGGAGAGGAGCTCTGCAGAGAGGGACCTGGGTGTCCTGGTGGACGACAGGTTGGCCATGAGCCAGCAGTGTGCCCTTGTGGCCAAAAAGGCCAATGGCATTCTGGGCTGCATTAAAAAGAGCGTGGCCAGCAGGTCGAGGGAGGTGATCCTCCCCCTCTACTCTGCCCTGGTAAGGCCTCATCTGGAGTACTGTGTCCAGTTCTGGGCTCCCCAGTACAAAAAAGACAGGGATCTCTTGGAAAGAGTCCAGCGGAGGGCCACAAAGATGGTGAAGGGCCTGGAGCATCTCCCCTATGAAGAAAGGCTAAGTGAACTGGGTCTGTTTAGCCTTGAGAAAAGAAGACTGAGAGGGGACCTGATCCAGGTCTATAAATATCTAAGGTGTGGGGGGCAAAGTGGCGAGGCCAGACTCTTTTCAGCAGTGTGTGGAGACAGGACAAGGGGAAACGGCCAGAAACTGGAGCATAGGAAGTTCCGCACCAATGTGCGCAAGAACTTCTTTACGGTGAGGGTGACGGAGCACTGGAACAGGCTGCCCAGGGAGGTTGTGGAGTCTCCTTCTCTGGAGATATTCAAGACCCACCTGGACGCCCACCTGTGCGACCTGGTGTAGGGAACCTGCTTTGGCAGGGGGGTTGGACTCGATGATCTTTGGAGGTCCCTTCCAACCCCTATGATTCTGTGATTCTGTGATTCTTTGACTGCACCTTCTTCTGCACAGTACACTCTGGCCTCAGCAGCATAGGTGTTGTATGGCTTTTAATTTGAACATCACCTGGTATTGGCTCTGTAGTCCAGATGAACTAGTGGTATATCACAAAACACCTCCACTCAAACAAAAGATCTAGCCCTGTTATTTCAGTAACTCTACTACTATAGACAAGGAAATATCATGAATTTGCATGATTTGCTCCATACATCAGCATAGCTGGAGCACTAGCAAACTATCCTCAGGCACCCACCTTCCAGCAACAATGTACACAAAATAACTTAGGACTACTGCTTATGACAAATTTACCTGCAAGAAGGGCACCAGAGTGCTACCACCCAAACAGTGATGGATCCTCTGCCCTCTACCATGGTCAGTGAAAGGAAGGGGATTAAAGAGATGAGGAGGAGTGGAAACAGGTCCCAACTTGGTGTCACAGGCAAACCCCATCCCCACCTACCTCAATTCCCTAAGCGCCCCTACATAGTATGTTTGAGATTCTGGATCTTGAGGGAGGGGTGAGTGAGGACGCGGTGGAGGGTCCACCCAGGAGGTTATCTAGGATGAGGCAGTTTACTCCACACCTTAAGACTGCCTCCACCAAAAAGGAAAGAAGGATAATTGTCATACTCGATTCCCTACTGAGAGGAATGGAGGGCCCAATATATCAGCCAGACTCTATTTGTAAGAAAGTGCGCTGCCTCTCAGCACACTGTTGGAGACATGAGTTGATGCTTCAGGGCTAAAAATGAAAAGTTTGTAGTGCTTGAAACAAAGGAGTTACTTCCATTAATACTGCAGCTTCTGGAACATTTTTTTTTTATCTCTCTACAGATATTTGTGGTTCTGCTACAATCATGTCAAATATAGAAATGACATAGAAAAGACAACATTTTAGGCCCAAAGCAGTAATGTAGCTTACCTGTGCTGGTTTGTATTTCTAAAGGGTGTATGGCACAAGTGGACGTTCTCCTACTCTGGAGCTGCTGAGAGAACACATTTATCCCCACCACAACTTGTTGTCTGAGCCTGGTTGAGAAGATATGGGTTTCAGTTGAAGGAACGGAGTGTGCACGTGCTGTCTTGCACCTACCACAATGCTTCTCTCCCTTCACTGCACAAAAAGTGTAAGGCTTGTGTATCAGATAAACAGCTCATCTGTAAATCTCCATACAGAGGACAGGTACTCATGGCGTTATTCAAGTTGATTTGAAAACCTATGTCTCCCCACAGAGAAAACAAAGAAATATGTGCCCCTCAAGGGGGCACCTCAAGGCATTTAAGAGAGGAGGCAGCCTCTTCCACTGACCAAAGGAGGAGGCCAGACTGCTAATTCAGAGACCATCTGGGGCGGATGGTACAACCATGATTCTTAGAGCACAGTCTTACCCCAGATAATGCCCCTGTGAATTCAACACTGCGAGTGTCTACCCAGCTTATAACAGAATCACAGAATGCCTTGGGTTGGAACAAAGCTTGAAGCTCAACCATGGTATCTGCCATGGGAATGGTTGCCAACCACTAAATCAGGCACTGGATCAGGCTGCTCAGAAACCAATTTGACCCAGCCTTGAATGCCTCCAGGAATGGGGCACCCACAGCTTCTCTGGGTAACCTGTTTCAGTGCCTCACCACCCTCTGAGTAAAAAATTACCTCCTAATATCTAATGTCAATTTCCCCCTTTTAGTTTAAAACTGTTACCCCTTGTCCTTTTACTATCTGCCTGCATAAAAAGTCAGTCTCCCTTCTGTTTATAAGCTCCCTTTAAGTACTGATAGGTCACAATGAGGTCTCCTCACATCCTCCTTTTCTCCAAGCCGAACAAGCCCAGCTCCTTCAGCCTGACTTCACAGGGAAGAGGCTCCTTCTCATCATCTTTGCGTTCCACTCCAAAGGCTCCATGTCTGCCTTGTGCTGCGGGCCACAGACCTGGATGCAGTGCTCCAGCTGGGGCTTCACAAGGGCAGAATAGAGGGGGAAAATCACCTCCTTCTCCCTACTGGCCACCTCTCTTTTCATGCAGTGCAGGATACTGTCAGCCTTCTGGGATGTAAGAGCACACTGCTGGCTTGTCCCAAGATTCCTGTTCACCAGAACTCCTAAGTCCTCCTCCACAGGGCTGCTCTCAATGAGTTCTTCTCACGGTCTGTACTCGTATCTGGGTTTACCATGACCCAAGTGCAACACCTCGCACTTAACCTTGTTGAACCTTTGTTTCATGTGGACCCACTTTTCAAACCTTGTCAGGTCCTCTGGATGGCATCTCTCCCTCCTATGGCATCAGCTGCACCACTCAGCCTGGTGTCACCAGCAAACTTGCTGAGGATGCACTCAAATCCACTATCTAGGTCGCTGGTAAAGATGTTAAAGAGCTTAGCCAAAGCCATGCTGGGGCTCACCCACCTGGTGAGCCTTAGCATCAACTAATTACAAGCACAAAGGAAGAAAGCCTTAAACTACCGTTCAATAATAACACTCAGGCTGAAGTCACAGCGCTGTTGTTGCGTTCTCAGTTGATCCAGGGCAGAAAAACTTCTCCAGCTTGCTCTGCGAGGGAACAGAGCTCCCCTTGTTAACGCACGCAGGCACCCCCTCAGCCTCCTGGCCCGGAGGCCGCGGTCCCCATGGGGCCTGAAGAGCTGGGAGTGGCACCGCGAAGCACCGCCTCCCCTCCCTGCCGCGCAGGCTGCCGTCCGTCGTTCGGCGCATGCGGACGGCTGTGTTGCTCAGTCACGGGCCTCTGCCGTTCCCACCGCGCCCTCCGCCTGTGCGCCGTAGGGCCCCGGCCCGCGCTGCAGCCCCGCCATGGCCGACCCCCGCCTGAGGCAGATCAAGATCAAAACCGGCGTCGTGAAGCGGTGAGTGCGGGGAGACTGGTGGGCATCCCGGTCTCGCCGCCACGCGTTGGGCGCCGCTGGGCCCGGCCCGCGGCCTCGCGGCGGTGCCCGCGGCGGTGCCCTCTCCGCCGGCGGCGTTTGTCCCGCCCAGGGGCGGCCGTGGCTGTGCCAGAAGTTGCGCCGCGCCTGTCGGCTTCTCCCGCCTAGGAAAGAGGCCTTCCGCTGCCGCCGTCACGGCTACGGGGTTTTTGTTCTGACTCCTCAGAGGTTGGAGAGCCGAGGGCAGTCACGCTGCCCTGGCGGGGTCCGAGCGGCCTTGCTGGACTCCTCGGGAGGCAGCCAGCCTGGGCTGCTTTACCAAACAAATGCTGAAATACTTGGCGGTCGGTAGTCCACGTTGCCAAGTCGGTTGTAGATTTGGTACCCGCCTCTCGGTTTTGTTTGCTCTACACGCTGTTTACCTCTAAGAAGTGAAGCCGAGAAAACTGACAAAGTAGCTTGACACGCCAGTGAGTTATGTCGAGCAGATATTCTCTTTATTACAGCGCTGGGTGGCTGCGTGGGGGATCGCTCCACCAACATGCACACCAAAAAGAGAAACTACTACATATTTAAAGGCATAGTGTATACATATTTGTTACATTCCAAGGGCATGGGCAGAAATTCCAAGAAATAATTAACATCTCTGGTGGTCATGGAATGAAGGCTAATAGTCATTCTCGCTGTAAATTTCCAGCCTTTTAAGGGTGGGTAGCCCAAACCAGTTCCCACTGATGTTGAGCTGAGGCAACTGTTTTGCTATCTTATCTTCAACAACAGGTCATCTATTCTTCTTTCTTCAACAAGTTTTGCAGCCTCTGCATTTTGTTCTTAAGCTTACATTTATGCAAGCCTCCTGTCCTCCAGCTTGTATCCGCTCAAGTTATGCGAAAGGCTGTTCTCAAAATATAGAAAAGCTGTTCTTATGATTCAGAAGCATGCAGTTTATCCATGTGAATCTTTCTTGTTATGGTCATCAGGAAAAGCCTTTGGTGTAAAATATTTGGTTGCAGGCACCAAATCCTCACCTATGGCTCAAGCATGGATAGGAGTTGCTATGCGTGCCAGATCAGGACGTTACGTAGTATAGTCTCATGCAATTGAGTTTGTATTGTAACTTATTTCAGTTGGTAAAAGCCTAAAAGTAAAGTGGACATGCTTTCTGACACCCTATAGGTTGGGAAGACTAGTCTTCCCCAAAGTAACATGTACAGAGTTTTACTGTTTTTATGAAAACATTTTGAGTTCCTGGTCTCAAAATGCAGAGCAGGTCTCAAGTGCAGCTGCAAACAAGAAATTGATGGTGTGATTCCAGTACCCCATTTTCTGTCACTGTGCAGGGTGTGCAGATCATGGACTCGCGTTGTTTTTCAGCCAGGGATTTTTAGTGCAGTCTGACAAAATGGCTGGGTGGCTGCCTTTTGCTTTGGATCCCTTCTGTGGCGTGGGTTATGGTTACTGGCCTGGCTAGGCAGCAACATTGTAAACGCTTCTTTGCATTTTTAAGTGGTTTCTGTTTTGTCTCTGTGTTTTATAGGCAGAGTATTCTGAAGTGCGGAAAAGCTACAATTACTTAGGCTGTCATCTTTTTTTTTTTTTTTTTTTTTTTTTTT
>JACDJE010000043.1:3543770-3548770 GCA_016647715.1 Pavo muticus
TGCTTTTTTTTATAATACAGAACATGCCAATTGTGGAATTAAGCGATGTGAAAGTCAAATGTGTTGAGGATTTTAAGAGGGCAGCAGCCATAACCAGGAACTGAACTAGTATCTGTTAAACACTGATGGTTTACTTTTGTTCTTCAGTGTTATGAAGTCTTAAACTTGATTTTTGGAGGCAGGTATACCACAAGAAGTATCACTTCGGACTTTGTTCTCTCTCTCTAATAGTTAATAGTATATTAACTATATATAATAGCTGTGGGAGACTTCAACTTCCCAGACATCTGCTGGATTTGTAATACAGCAGAAAGGGAAGAGTCCTGGAGATGCCTAGAGTGTGTGGGAGATAACTTCCTGACACAGCTGGTGAAAGAGCCAACAAGGGGAAGAAAAATCCTGGACCTGCTGTTTGTTAACAGAGAAGGTCTTGCGGGGGATGTAAAGGTTGGAGGCTGTCTGGGGCAAAGTGATCATGAGATGCTAGATTTCTCGATCCTTGCTGAACCACAGAGGGGAGTCAGCAGAGCTGCCACCTTGGACTTTTTAACCTCTTTAGGACCATGGTTGAGAGGATCCCTTGGGAGGTAGTTTTGGAGAGCGTGGGAGCCCAGGAAGGCTGGGAATACTTTAAGGAAGTTATTTTAAAGGTGCAGGAGCTGACCGTCCCCGAGTCACAGAAGACGAGCTGATGGGCAAGGAGGCCGGACTGGCTGAACAGAGATCTCTGGCTGGAACTCAAGAGCAAAAGGAAAGTTTATGGTCTCTGGAAGAGTGGGCAAGCAAATTCGTAGTGAAGCTGTGCAGGGAGAAAATTAGAAAAGCCAAAGCCCAGCTAGAACTGAACTTGGCCACTAAGGTAAAGGATAACAAGAAATATTTCTATAAATACATCAACAGCAAGAGGAGGGCTAGGGAGAATCTCCATCCCCTGTTGGACTCTGAGGGCAACCTGGTAACCAAGGATCAGGATAAGGCTGAGGTACTTAATGCCTTCTTTGCCTTAGCTTTTAATAGTAAGACTTGTTACTCCCTGGGAACACAGCCCCCTGCACTGGTAGGTAGAGATGGGGAACAGAATAGGTCCCGCATGATCCACGATGAGATGGTTTTGGACCTGCCCCGGAAGCTGGATGCTCACAAGTACATGGAGCCAGATGGACTGCACCCTAGAGTGCTGAGGGAGTTGGCAGATGTGGTTGCCAAGCCACTCTCCATCATTCTTCGGCAGTCCTGGCTAGCCGGGGATGTCCCGGTGGACTGGGGACTGGCAGATGTGACGCCCATCTTCAACAAGGGCCAGAAAGGTGATCCTGGTAGCTACAGTCTCACCTCGGTGCCAGGGAAAGTTATGGAACGGATAATCTCAGGAGCCATCATGGACCAATTAAAGGTCAACCAGAGGATCAGGCCCAGTCAGCATGGGTTTAGGAATGATAGATCCTGTTTGACAAACCTGATTTCATTCTGTGACAAGGCGACCCGCTTAGTGGATGAAGGTAAGGCTGTCGATGTGGTCTGCCTGGACTTCAGTAAAGCCTTTGACACTGTCCCCCACGACATTCTCGTGGAGAAGCTGGCTGCCCACGGTTTGGATGGGCGTACGCTCTGCTGGGTGAAACACTGGCTGGATGGCCAGGCCCAAAGAGTTGTGGTCAATGGAGTTAAATCCAGTTAGCTGCCGGTCACGAGCAGTGTCCCCCAGGGCTCGGTACTGGGACCGCTTCTATTTAACATCTTTATTAACAATCTTGATGAGGGGATTGAGTGCACCCTCAGTAAATTTGCAGATGACACCAAGTTGGGAGGGAGCGTTGATCTGCCGAAGGGGAGAATATGCCCTATGAGGAGCGACTGAAGGAACTGGGGCTGTTTAGTCTGGGGAAGAGGAGGCTGAGGGGAGACCTTATTGCTCTCTTCCAATATCTGAAAGGTGCTTACAGCGAGAGCGGGGTTGGTCTCTTCTCACTGGTGACCAGCAACAGGACGAGGGGAAATGGCCTTAAGTTGCACCAGGGTAAGTTTAGGTTGGATATCAGGAAAAGCTTCTTTACAGAAAGGGTTGTTAAGCACTGGAATAGGCTCCCACTGGAATAGGGAGGTGGTTGAGTCACCATCCCTGGATGTGTTTGAAAACCATTTGGATGTGGTGCTCAGGGATGTGATTTAGTGGAGGGCTGTTAGGGTAGTATGGTTAGGTCGTGGTTGGACTTGATGATCTTTAAGGTCTTTTCCAACCTGAGCGATTCTATGATTCTAACTACTGGCTGCCACTGGTGACAAGGTCCAGGCCAGTTGGATCTTATTTTTCTTTTTTTTTTTTTTCATTTTGAAATACTGGGAGAAGCTAGTGAAATGTTCTTACTTTGTTTGGGTTATTACCTTGCTATTTCTAGGGGCATAGACTTCTGCTTCAGAGTCCAGAAGATAACTAAGGAAAACAAGATTATTATGAGTAGATTTAAACTGAATATGTGAGAGTCTTTGTTGAAAATTTATGTGGCAGTCTGTAAGTTGAAAAGACCTGTTATAAACGGAGGCTTGAAGTATGAAAATCATCTATTATTAGTAGCATGCAATTTGCCACATTTTACATTTCTTACTTATTTTAAAGTGTGAGAGGAAAGGTTTGAGAATTTTGGGTTAGTTGACATATTTAAAAAGGGGGAAAACTAAAGGAAAATTTCAGTCATTAGTTCATACCGAGATTATGTACCAGGTGTCTCTAACCAAAAGCTCTCACATACTTTCTAATATTCCACTGAACTGTAAAACTTGCCAGGAAGCAGAATAGGACATGTAAATGTAAAATATGTATAAAATTAAACTTCCTTCTCACGTACTTTTTTTTCTTATAACATCTGATCCAAGTGTAATATATGCAATCCTATTCACTTAGCTGGTGACAGTCTCTTTTGTATAACTTTTTAAATAACTTACTACTTACGGTGATTTTGTTAGCTTCTTAAAATCACTAAAATATCTTAAAATTTGAGACCTTATCTTGAAACGAGGATAAAGATTGAATTGTGAAGAAAAAGCTTTATGGCCAAAAGGCAGATATTTCCAAGGCTGAAAATCAAATCAGAGGGGAAAGAGATCCAAAAAATCATAAAAGCAAAATTGCTTTTATTATTTCTAGTGGATGATGGCAGAGTAGAATTAGAAATCACTTATGTAACCTAAGTAATAATTTTCTAACATGACTAGATCCCTGTGAGGGGAAAAGCTGTGATTTAAAGTGGGTATGTTATTGACTGAGTAACAATCTCATCATGGTCTCAGGCTCTGACACAGAGGTAGCCTTATCTCTTCTGTTTGTCGTAGAATCATAGCATCATTTGAGTTGGAAGGAACATTCAAAGGTTATCCCTTCCATCTCCCCTGCTGTGAACAGGGACAGCTACAGCTATATGAGGTTGCTGAGAGCCTGGTCCTGCCTGACCTTGAGTGTCTCCAGGGATGGGATATCCACCAGTTCTCCGTTCCAGTGCCTTGCTACCCCTATCATAAAGACTTTTTTTCACATATCCAATCTAAATCTTCCATTTTTTAGTTTGAAACCATTTGCCTTGTCCTACCACAACAGACTGTTAAAGAGTCTGTCCCCTTCTTTCTTATAGCCTTTCTTATATCCTCCCTTTAGTAATTTTCACGGGATTAACTGCAGTAAATATGTGTATTTCTAGGTTAGCTTTAAGAAGCTGTGATGTTCATGGTGATATTTCAAAGGCTGTAGAGTTGTCGTTCTTGAAGCAGGGGAGGAAGACTGTGAATACGTGAAGTTAAAGGAGTTAGAAACTGAATTTTATTTGTCTTCTTTCCACTCCCTAAAGAGGGGCTAAATTAAGAGAGCTTTTTTTTTATGGGCAGAGTCATTGAGGTTTTGGAGTTTTGGGGGAAGATGGGATGAAGAACCCTGTGTTGGAATGGTCCTGTACTTCCTGTGCTCCTTACTGCAGATTTCCCAAAGAAAATACATTAAATTACAGAAATGTTTGACTTGCTCTCTTTATACCTACCGAATGCAGATAGCGAATAAAAAGAACAGATCCGTGTTGGACTTTGAATGCTTAAATAGTGTGTAGACTTACTGACTAAAACTGAAGTGAGAGGACTTCTCTAGCCACTTTCAAAGACTTTTCAGCATCTTTTACATGGCATAAAATCGTACTCATTGCTTTCAGAACAGATCAACCTTACAGGCACGTTTTGTTTTACAAAACTATGGGCAGTGGTTTGCAAACATAGTTTAGAGGAAGACCCTTCTTGGCCCATGTAGGAATTTGTGGATATTAGGTTTAACAGTAAACATGAAAGTCTTGTTTTATTGGTCTCTGACATCATGGTTTGATCATAAGAATATCTTTAAGACTTCCAAATAATATTTTCAGAACTTTTGGCAAGATAAAATGCAGAAGGCTGTAATGTCACGTGGATGTTTAAGGTGTTCCTATGGATGCCTATGAATTCTGGCAGCTGTTAACATATTTCAAGAAGGAGGAAATGCTGAAGGAAACATACTGGCTGAAATTCTTGAAAAGAATGGGAGGTATGTTTGCATGGCAAATACGATTTCTAAAGAGTTACACCCATCTAAAGTATTGACATATTAAAACCATAAAGCACTTTCACAATCCTTGAATAACTCCGAGACTTCGGATTAATACAAAGGCTGATCTGAAAGCATTGCCTCCTATTTTATGATGTTGGCCTTGATGTCAGATGCAGATGTTGGTGGCATGGCATTAGCGGCTGAACTTTCCCACCAACATTCCGTGACATTTTGTTGCCGTGTGACATGACAAAGTGGCATCTGACATGGAAGTGTGAATGAAGCAAAGGTGTGGAATTGAATTCCTCCATGGGGGAAAAATGGCACCCACTGACATTTATCTACCCTTGCTGAATGTTTATGGAGATAGTGAGGCAGTGGGTGGGTGTTTCAGCAGTGGCAACAGCAACATGAAAGACAAGCCACATTCCATATGGCCATGAGC